>JAVVLW010003946.1:17500-25000 GCA_034401795.1 Chaetoderma sp. LZ-2023a | reverse complement strand
CGCCACCACATATCATCAGTTCTTGTTTAGGCAGCAGGCACTAGGAAAGGCTAGTGATGTTCGAGCAGCTGTGAAGGATGCCAACTACCAAGGCACGCTTAGGACTCGAGAACTACAATAGTTAGAGATCTGGCTCATCACTTGATCAGGTTGAAGGTATTGAACCTTATCGTGATATCACCAACTACGTGGGGCTCATATATCTACCTCCATGTTTCAACCAAGCTACAGCTATGATCACCATCAAGAACAGAGATGAGCATTGGTTGCTCTGTCTCTCTTAGCAGGCAGATATCAAGCAGATCTCGAGATACACCAGACATCAAAATACGGCACACTCTCGGATAGGCTTGCCTTCATTGGTGTTGAATTCTCTACACCCTTTCGCCAGGTAAAGCATGTTGCGCAGCAGAATGGTCTGACAATCAGTGTAGTCGGAGATGGTAAAGGGCTACATCGGTACAGCTGAGTGAAGCTGATTAAGACATTCATAGGACGGGTCTGCCACTCCTCGTGAAGGGTGGTATACATCAGTAGACAGGGATTATTCATGAGGATATACTTGATACTCACATATCAGAGTCTCGGGCTAAACAATTACCCAATGTGTATATTGTGGGCGCGTGTATGTGTGTGTGTGTTTATGTGTCCGTGCGTGCGTGTCTGTCTGCGCATGCGTGCGCGTGCGCCGGTGCATGCGTGAGCGAATGCATGTGTGCGTGCGTGCGTGCGTGCAAGCGTGCGTGCGTGCTTGTGTGTATCATCTGGATTGCTAAAGATCCGCAGGTCGTTGAATGTGTGTGCGAGAGAGTTAGAATTTTATAACCACTGCTTTTCTTAGTTGGTGGTCAGGGTTTCTGTTCAACGATCTATCCCACCAGACCAACCATGAGGGCTTATGTTCAGGCATGCATGCACCAGGGCCTGCTTGAGTTTAGAATCTTGTTTTAATACTAATAGTATCGTATTTCCAATACCTCCAAAACGCCCATTCTACACTTGTGGATATCATATTGATGCACATTTTTGGCATTTTACTAGGTGGTGCCTAGACCATGTTACCAGACTAGCGCTGTTAGTAGCCATTTGGGAAGTTATTGCGATCTGAAACAAAATACATTTCTACATATGTATCCACATCTATACAAGTTGGTGGAGAAAAATGTAATATATAAGGATATTAAGAATTAATTAATTAACATGAACATATGTCTGTCACTTTTGCCTATTCCAATAATCAATAATTGAGAGGACAGATGACCTAAAGCTACACTGTCACTTTGTTTCAGTATTCAATAATTGATTGTGTATTAGTTCAGTCTGTCAAGTTGTGTGTATATCACGTTTGACTGTTACACTAGTTGAAACTACTGATGGCCAAATTTGGCCACGTTGGAAGAAATCAATATTGGCATAATTTATACACGACTATTACTACACCAATGCACGGCTATCACTACTGAGTTAACCGATAATTTACAGTTATAATTTCACCACTTACATGTGCGTCTATCGCTACAGGACTAATCGAAAAATAAGATTGACAACTGTTTTTTAATGTATGCATGTCTATCGCTATAGCCCATAATCGATCATAGCATTATTGATTGGCAGGTGCTGCTGATATACATATTGGACTCTATTTTTGCTGGACAATCCGACCAAGAGTGAGCTCGAGTGAACATCTCTCTGTACGTGATGGATGTGTTCGTTATAGTTTTAGTATTTCCAGAACTAGCACTAGTAGTAATGGATGTTTTAATTGTAGTAGCCTACTGTTGTCCGCATGACAGTGTTAGTGAAGCAAAACATGCAGCTGTAAGGATATACCATTAGATGTATCGGATTGGCATGAGGAAACAATGTAAATAGGTATTAGATACATAGAAAAAGCAGCATAAGCGTGCCGGAACCATCTTTTTAATGGACGACTACCTACACACTGGTACGTCTTGACCAGGACTTTTTCAAACCACCCGGTGCGATAGATGCGCTTTTTCATTGGACCTCGCAAGTCATGTGGGTTTGTGGGGGCGTGGGTTGGGTGGGACTTAATTTTCCATATATGGAGTCGGCAAATGGGCGTATTCTGACTGGCCGTGTTTGTATACGGAAGGCCACCAGAACACATCCCGTTTGGCCACATTATATATGGGCAACTAAGCCATGCCACCAGCCACGCCCCTCGAAGCTACTTGAGTTACAAGGGCTCGTGAAAACGCGCGTGTATCTCAACCCCTTACTACTAATTGCGTCGAAAGCGGTATTCCTCTTCTTCTTCTTCTTCGGTTGCTTGGACTAGGCCATAGGAGCGTCGCATTATGTGTATCACAAATGTTTTTACATACTTATACTAGCCAGGGTCAGTCATTCTAAGAAAAATTGTAGGTGCACCCGGGCAAAATTGCAACACGATTTTTGTCAGTAGAGTTATGGCCAAGAAGCAATGACACAGTATCTAAACAAAATCTACCCAATTCTGACGGTGAGAAATATATAATTGTATTTGTTCTATCCCCGCACTCTTTTGCGCAGCGCTTATTACTGATTTGATGAGAGCGTACATTTCCCTTACGGGCGTCACGTCTGAATTTAAATCACTTATTTTCCCTTTATTCTTCCCTATATCCTATTTCTAAAGTGGCACGGTTATTTAGTGGTATGTTAGGCGTAAATCCATGCTTATGAACGTTCATTTGTAAAGCAGTTACTACGATATCTGCCGTGAAAGCGGATTTCGAATTTTCATCTAACTGTTGTTTGTAGTGTAGACCCCGTCTATCTAATCCAGGAGAATCTCATGAGGATACCTTAAAATGATATACTGAGCTAAGATTGCCATCATTTCCACGTGTTGGTTTCCTCTTCCTCTGATATTCCGACCGTTAGTATGAGTATCGTGATCGAGTTATTGAATTACGTAATAATATATCAATCTATTATGGCGTAAAATATCCTTGGTGTAATAAGTGATAATCAACACACTTTGGCATATTGTTCATTAATACACGCAACCCTTCTTTTTGCATGAATACAATGTATTTACATATACCAAGACATACATTATCTCAAATAAATGTGGACAACGTAGAGTCTGCATGTGTGTGCCTGAATTAAATTTATTTCTCAAGTATGAGATCTTAAGCAGTATATTTTGTATCTGACTTACCCGGTCTTTAGCGGGTGTGGAAGCTACAAAAACAAACACCACCACTGCCACTGACTCAGTGCTGCGCTCTACATATTATAATGTGCATGTGTTTTATTTGATTAAGCGGCGATGAACCCCTTCTCATGAACTAGCGCAGCACGTCTACGACCACACAGAACAACATAATCAAATTTGAACCATGACAGTATTTAATGTGCGTTTACATACTTTGATACTCTTTCACTTAAATGTGCTATACCTGAAGTGGTATCTGTCGTCAATAGTAAGCACTGAAGAACAGTCATTTACCAATTCATAGTGCTGAAAAAATGATATTTTACCCTGAAACATGATTTGTTACCACTTCTGAACACTGAAGGGTGATATGTTGCCAATACTTGTTCATTGAAAGCATGGAATTTCACAAATGCCATACCACGAGGGATGACCTTTTGCCAACCTAGATCACTTGTCAATTCTAAGCACTGAAAGACAATAATTTACCAATTCTTAGTGCTGAAAAATGATATTTCTACCCTGAAACATGATTTGTTACCACATCTGAACATTATAGGATGATATGTTGCAAATCCTTATCATTGAAAGCATGGAATTTCATAAATGTCAAACCATGGTAGATGACCTTTTGACAAACCTGAAAGATGACATTTAGCAATTGTGAGAGAGGAATGTTGATCTGTCGTCAATTCTAAGCACAGAATGGCAATAATTTACCAATTCTTAGTGCTGAAAAATGAGGTTTCTACCCTGAAACATGAATTCTTACTACATCTGAACATTGAAGGATGATATGTTGCCAATCCTGGCCAACGGTACATGGCAGTTTACAAATGTCATACCATGAGAGATGACCTTTTATCAAACCTCACCCCTGAAAGATTAGGTTTACCAATTCTGAGTGATGAAAGCTGATCTGTTGTAAATTCTAAACACTGAAGGATAATAATTTGCTAATTCTTAATGCTGAAAAATAATATTCCTACATTGAAACATGATGTGTTACCACTTTCCTTGCTAGGATTGACAACAGATCAACTTTCCTCAATCACAATTGGTAAATGTCATCTTTTCAGGCATTAGGTTTAACAAAAGGTAATCTCTCGTGGCATGCCATTTGTGAAATTCGATGCTTTCAGTGATCAGGATTTGTAGCATATCATCTGTCACTGTTTAGGAAATGGTACCAAATCATGTTTCAGGATAGAAATATCATTTTCAGCACTAAGAATTTGCAAATTATTATCTTTCAGTCGTTAGAATTGACAACAGAACAGCTTTTCTCACTCACAATTAGTAAATATCATCTTCCAGGCGTTAGGTTTGGCAAAAGGTCATCTCTCATGGTATGAAATTTATAAAATGGCAAGTTGCAATGATCAGGATTTGCAACATATCATCCTTCACTGTTCAGAAGTGGTAACAAATCATGTTTCAGGGCACAAATGAACGTTCATAAACCATTTATTTTCACATAACATAACACTAAATAAGCGAGCCAGTTTATAAAAAGGATATAGGGATGAATAAATGAAAAATAAGTCATTTAAATTATGAGGTGACGAGTGTACGGGCGATGTACGCTCTCATCAAATCAGTATTAAGGGCAGCGCAAAAGACTGCGGGTTATAACAAATACAATTATATATTTCCCACCCTCAGAATTGGGTAGATTTTTCTTTGGTCATATGCAATTTCTTTTTCGCCATAAATCTACTGAGAGAAATTGTGTTGCAATTTTGCCGCGGTCATTTTTTAGATTGACTGAACTATAAATAGAGAGAAACAATAATTGTTGTTTAGCGGTCACGTCCACCGAAGTAGCACCTCATCTCTGTATTATGACGTTTTTGCTGAGTTCTGGGGGTTAGCGCATTGGCGGGAGTTTACTCTCTATAACATAAGAATCATCAAAACACTTGTAGAATTAGATGTTTCTTGTTCAATACCAAAAAGTGAAGTCATTTACAAACATACATATTCATTATACTTCATACCACATAGTAATCAATTGTATCACCATTCAGTTTGTAATATCTAACATTCTATTTATCCATATGGATTCCAGTGTTGTTCATGGAGGACCGTAGTGGGTGGCCTGAGAGGAGTCACGTGCGATAGTAGTAGTAGTAGTAGTAGTAGTAGTAGTAGTAGTAGTAGTAGTAGTAGTAGTAGTAGTAGTAGCGGTAACGGCCGCAGCAGTGGTAGCATAGTGGTGTCAGCATAATGGTAGCAGCATAGCGGTGACAGTATAAGGTAGCCACATAGCAGTGACAGGTTAGAGGTGGCAGCATAGTGGTAACAGTATAAGGGTGGCAGTATAGCAGTGGCAGTATAAAGGTGTCAGTATAGCGGTGACAGTAAAGCCATGGCAGTATAGCGGTGGCAGCACAGCAGTGACAGTATAACAGTGGCAGTATAGCGGAGACAGTAAAGCCGTGGCAATATAGTGGTGACGGTATAGCGGTGGCGGCATAGCGGTGGCAGCATAGCGGTACCAGTATAAAGGTGGCAGCATAACGGTGGCGATATAAGGGGGGCAGCTTAGTGTATTGTCTTAGGCCCATAAAAGTTGTACAGGCAGCAGTAGCTACAGAGGCATAGTAATCATGGTAACCATAGCAACAAGGATGCTAAATATCTATAGCTTAAATGGGTCTATCCTGTTATAAAATATTTTAGCCCAGTTGTTATTAAAGCATAATCTATTAATGTCAAAATATAAGATAGGCGCTCTATAAGCCTTGCCTTCTAGGTTATTAACATGAATGATAAATACTAACATTTCAGACTTATACTAGCTGCTTCTATCTAGCCAGTTAACCCTTTTACTGATGGCACTGCCTGTCCTCATTGGTCTTTATTCAGCCATCTGACTGATGTCTATTTTCACAATGGTCTTGCTGAAAACTGTTAATGTTTGATACATCAACAGCTTCCAGCAACACCCCATGCAAAACAGACACCACCAATAAGGCTCACATAAGACTTCTACCTACTGGACATATAGCTTCATCAGTGTAAAGGTTAACCGTACCAAATATTTAAAAATTAATGTATTAACAAATTCTCACCTGTAACATAAGTATCATCAAAACACTTACAGAAGTTTCCTGTTCAATACCAAACAGTGAAGTGGCACACGTTCGGTTTCTACAAGTGTCCAGGGAGATGTGTTTGTAATTCTTCTATGTCAACCTTAGATTATTGTTTCGGCTTGCTACAGAGATATAGGTGGACACTGGGCAGTGGTCTTGCCAAACATAAATGTGACTCCTAATAAGGCCATCTAATGGAATTAATGCTCTCCTAAACTTGGCTACAGGGATATTTCTCCATGAGCATGCTGTGCTAGACAAGGTGGGTACTATTTTGAGAAAAGGACTAAGGGCTGTTGAATGGGTGAGTGGTGAGTGACCTATCAACCAGTGAGTAGTGTCAGAGCTCCAGGCACACTAGCTCTAATTATCATGGGTTAACTATATGCTAAGAATGTATTGATTTTTATAAGTTATTGCCTACACTTATACAAATAAGGCATGTACACTATAATCCAATACAGTATAATCTGTCTATATGGGGCATCATGTGGGATCATATCAAAGTGTCCTTTATAAACAGGTGACCATAAAATAATATGTAATATTTACAATCAAACACAGTATAGCCTGTCTAATAAACGGCGTCATGGGGGATCTGTATGACAATGGCCATTTTACACAGGCGTTCTTTAAATAGAGGGGCCGCATGAAAGGGTCCACACAGGTGTCCTTTAAATGGAGCGTCACATAATTTGGTTTATGATATTGATTTGTATACTACTGAGGGCTGGTCTTTATATAAAGGTATATTGTGTTAATAATGTAATGGCCTATTATTAACCCTTTCACCGCTGATGTTTCCATTCCATATAGTAACTGTACCTGCTGGATAGTTTCCACATTCAATTTGATGATGCTGGAAGATGTTGCCGTCCGAAATAGCAACACCCCTCACTAATATCATATTTTAAGTGTTCCAGTAAAATTGTGTTTCATATTATATTCAGCGGAATAATGGTTATTAACCTACCCAAGGGATACCATGTGTTGCTGCATGCTGTTGCTATCTAATAGAACAACAGCAATCAGCACCACTGACTGAGGGCCTCATAATGCATCATAATACACGCCCAATGCCAAAAAAAATATTTGTGTCCCCAAAATTCATATGACTTATCATACCAGTACAATTATCTAATCATTGTAATGAAAAATCACTAATAACATTATATCTACACATGATGAAGATGCAACTTCAAATGGCACAGTATAAAAAATATATACAACGAT
>JAVVLW010003946.1:0-12500 GCA_034401795.1 Chaetoderma sp. LZ-2023a | reverse complement strand
TTATTAAATAGTAAAAGCAAACAATTTGTACAACAGCCCATAGACCGTCATCAAATATGCCTTCGTGACGTACTTATCGACGCCATTCATGACGTCATTCATTATGATGTCATTGTACACGCCACGCAGTTCATTATGACGTCATATGATGGCTGGGTACTCTGGAAAGGTGAATTACCTTTGAAATCTAGCACTGGAATGACTGGCGCGGTTATCGATCCAGTCATTCCAGGAGTAAAGTGTCAACAAGAGGCTTCTCTTGGTCTGAGAATGGCCATTGCTCAAGACCACTGCACATGCCGCTTGTGGCTGATATGAGTCTTAAAGTAGTAATTGACATGATTTACTATGAGTAATTTAATTTGTATACATTCTTATAGTCATTTATAGGAAACGATTAGCTAGTTTTCTTACTGAACTCACCTGGACCCGTATAGTTTTAGCTGCGGATAGTAGCCCAATTACATTTTTCAATATTTCAATTTCAAGTTTATGCGGTAGCTAATGCAGAAGTGCACAACACACAAACCGTTATGCCCCTTAGTAAGCCAGCCAGCCTGCCAGTCTGTCAGTCAGCCAGCCAACTAGCCAGGCAACTAGCCAGCCAGCCAGCCAGCCAGCCAGCCAGCCAGCCAGTCAGACAGCCAACCAGTACGTCAGTCAGTCAGGCAGTCGCTCACGATTAGTATCGGTTGTATGTAAAAGCGTAATGATCCGATTTAGCTAAATGTTTAACACACTGAAGGCACTTGCTGTGTAGGAGTATTTCTAAACTGTTGGCCAAATTATAACACACGAAATGATGTCAGCATATAATAGGATTTCACAACGGCGAGTGTGATTTAAAAAATCAGAAAAAGTCCTTTGAAATCCGGAACAAGCAGTTACCGAGATTCTAATGACCTTGTTTTTATTAAACAGAGTGACGGACCACTAATGGGTTCTAGAAGAGGTCTATCCCAAATTTATGTTGACACTCTGGTATAAGGGAGCGAACTACTGACTTATAGAATCTTTTTTAACAAATACATTTGCATGATTATGCTCCTTACACTGTCATGTCGATGGAAGGCTGTTAGATTGTGAGTACAATTTATTATTGACGAAAATTAGGATTTTCACCAATATATCGATGAGTTCCGTTACCCTGCCTGCCTGCCAACATGCCCGCCTGTTTCTCGGCGTCCAAACGTGTTTGAGCTAATATCTCGTCATGGCTTCACCCGATTGGGACTAAAACTTGGACAGATGCTTCCTTATATCACGGGGATAGAGGACAATGCTATCGAGGTGACGAGGTCAAAGTTCCATTTCACTATGACCATAATATAACAATCTGCTTGTTACGGTTACGTTTTGCGCTTAGCTCAACATATCGTCTTATAGCTCGGCATAGCGTCACCCTAATGGGACTAAACTTGGATTCATGCTTCCTTATTTTAAGAAGGTGTTGAGTTCAAGGTCACTGTGACCTTAGTGTAAACTCTACTTTTACTTGCTACGTATTGCGTTATCTCACCATATTGTCTAATATCTGGACCTGGCCTCACCGTATTGGGACTAAACCTAGGCACATGCTTCTGCCTATCAAGGGGGTTGAGCACAGTGATACTGAGGCCACGAGGTGAAAGGTCAATATCACCGCGTCCTTGATTTTTGGTTAGCTCAATATAGCGTCTTATATCTCGCCATGTATTCACTCTATAGGAACTAAACTTGGACACATGATTACATAAATCTACAGGATGAAGCACAAGGGTATTGAGGTCAAATGTTATGGCCACCTTGACCTTGTTATAATACTCTATTGTTTCCGGTTAGGTTTTTGGTTTTTGGTTTTGTTCAACATATTGTCTTATATCTCGGCATGGTCTAACCCTATTAGGACTGAACTTGGACACCTGCTTCCTTATATTACGGGCATGAAGGACAATGATATTGAACTCATGAGGTCAAAGTTCGATTTCACGGTGACCTTGGAATAAAACTCTATTTTAAGGGTTATGTTTTGCGCTTAGCTCAACATATCATCTAATATCGCTGTATGGCTATTAGGACTAAACTTGGACACATGCTTCCGTCTATCAAGGGAATTGAGCACAATGAGTTCAAGCTCATTGCGCCCTCGGTATATACCTACATTTTTTACGGTTACGTTTTTGGTCTAGCTCAACATGGCGTCTGATATCTTGCCATGGCTTCACCCTATTGGGAATAAACTTGGACACATGATTGCATATATCAACTGGATGAAGCACAAGGATATTGAGGTCAAAGGTTATGGCCACATTGACCTAGGTATAATACTGTAATCTTTCCGGTTAAGTTTATGGTTTTATTCACCATATCGTTTGATCACAGTTTCAGTATCTTAATGGGTGAATCGAGTTTTAGCTATGACCCGCCAATCTCTAGCTATGCGCGGCCAACGCTTTCGCCAATCGATCCTTGCCGTCTCTGAATTTCAATTTCCAGAAAACTATACAGATAAACTGTTGAATATTTTGAACCGGGACAGCGTCCAGTCAAATTGGTTTCAAAATATTCAACATAATGTCTTTAAAGATTAATGATGGCATACAACTCGTACAACTTGCCGGCCTATTACGTGTTTATCCCAGACTTAATTACGTCATTTATGATTTAATTGATTGTGACGTCATCCTAAATGTGATGTTGTTGATTATGATGGCATATGATTGATAGATAAACTAGAATTCTCGATTCCGAAACACACATACTTGTCGTAAGATCATTTTGCTAGTTAACTTAGCAACCAAGTCTTGTTCACGAACTACTTGACGTCATATACAACAACAGCTCCAAGTCAAATCAGCGTGAACATAATCGCCATCACATTTATCATCAATATACACCATGTTCTCGAATTCAGAATTTAGAGTCGAAAGGGTTGAGCCATTCATAGGAGAAAATCGTTTTAACACAATCTAAAGAAATGAATTTGGCGTGTGTAGTCGGTATGATAGTTGTGTGTCATAATGAGTTACACTTCCGTGTAAAATACACATGGACGGATGGATGGATGGACGGAAGGATAACAAGCACTGCCTCAAATCCTGAATTGCCACAACGACAGTTGTATTGCTGATTCATCCAATCACAATAGAAGAAATATTGATTGTTATTGGTATCGCTCATTTGTTTAACCATTAAATATCATTTTAAATATTAAAACGTCACATACATTGAAACACATACATTTGAATCTGTATTATGTCAAAATAAATAACACAGTTATTAAATATCCAATAGCTTATCTAGCTATGAATTTAATATAGGGAATAATGTCCACACAAGGCTTCTCGTGGTTCAATACTCTCATCATCACATCGATCATTGGTCATATGTTCTGTCTTTCTGAGTTCTTTCAAAATGCATTGTTACATTCACCCCGTAATGTGTTCACTCCGTAATTTGAAGAGCGTATTACGATCATGCCTGTGTGCCTGTCTGCCTGTCTGCATGTCTGCCTGTATGTCTGCCTTCCTGTCTGTCTGTCTGTCTGTCTGTCTGTCTGTCTGTCTGTCTGTCTGTCTGTCTGTCTGTCTGTCTGTCTGTCTGTCTGTCTGTCTGTCTGTCTGTCTGTCTGTCTGTCTGTCTGTCTGTCTGTCTGTCTGTCTGTCTGTCTGTCTGTCTGTCTGTCTGTCTGTCTGTCTGTCTGTCTGTCTGTCTGTCTGTCTGTCTGTCTGTCTGTCTGTCTGTCTGTCTGTCTGTCTGTCTGTCTGTCTGTCGGTCGGTCGGTCGGTCGGTCGGTCGGTCGGTCGGTCGGTCGATCTGTCGGTCTGTCGGTCATCGTCTGTTCGTTAGTTCGGGCGGTCGGCTTGCGTGCGTGCGTGCGTGCGTGCGTGCGTGCGTGCGTGCGTGCGTGCGTGCGTGCGTGCGTGCGTGCGTGCGTGCGTGCGTGCGTGCGTGCGTGCGTGCGTGCGTGCGTGCGTGCGTGCGTGCGTGCGTGCGTGCGTGCGTGCGTGCGTGCGTGCGTGCGTGCGTGCGTGCCTGCCTGCCTGCCTGCGTGCGTGCGTGCGTGCGTGCGTGCGTGCGTGCGTGCGTGCGTGCGTGCGTGCGTGCGTGCGTGCGTGCGTGCGTGCGTGCGTGCGTGCGTGCGTGCCTGCGTGCGTGCGTATGTCCGATAGTGTCTCGCGAAAACTACTCATCTGCATTGGCATAACTCTTAACAAAAGGAAGCTGGGCATGAGGACCTTGGAACTTTGGCCGTGATCCGGATAAAATATAGATATCTTATTTGGCTAAAAAATGTACACAAGAAAGGGTGTGTTCATACATTGGATCAAAATATTACAGCTCCGGAAAATACAAAAGATCCGGATAATCCGGAATATCCTGTAAATACGAACACCTTTTTACAATGTGAGAACACCAGGAGGGCGAATGTCGGCAATTTCTGATTGCTCTTGTTTTTTCCTAAGCGGACAACCTAGTAGATCCACCATGTTTCCATTATAAAACAACATAACATAATAACAAATATGTGTGACCGGGTCGGAATTTGCGTATGAAAGTGCACTAAGGCCGTTAGAATTATACAACACAAATACAGATTTCATCCAAATTGTTTTTATCTATGAGCAATAATTGGCCCTTAAATTGTCATCTTAATTATGCTGAAGATTCAACATATTACTTGGAGAAAAACCTAGTCACTATTTGTTATGCATCGCGTACAAAATGTATTCATTATATTAGTTCGAATTTCTTTGGACGATAGGATACACACACATGGAGTAAGGATGCTATTGATGTAAGTGAAATATCCACAATATATCTGCATTGCAGTATGCAGAGATAAATACGGGTATCCCAGAATAGAGTGGTAAAAACTGTGCCCCATACGCGGGATTATTGAGATGACAAAAAGTGTGATGATTATTCCCACAATTCTGGAATTTCCTGTGCGACGTTGATGTTGTGTGAGGCTTGGCCTTTTGGATACTCTGTACAATTTGTGCAAATGTAATGTACTGATAACGACTAATGGTACAGCTTCGCAAAACACAGAAATCATTGATTCTTTAAGAGAATAATTGCCAGAAAAGTGAAGAATCCCCAACGCAGTGTCGTTGTGGGAGATATAATGGATTGTATAGTAAATGGCATAAGGTATCGAGATTAATGCACAAAATGCCCAAATCGAAACACACCACTTAGCTATGAGAGAGCATGTGACCCTGGCTTGGGCTTGGAGCGGATAGCAGAGCTGAAAGTATCGCAAACCTGCAAGAAAAATTGGATGACCCAATCTCGAGTGATAACTTATTACCACGAAGTACATTATTATTTTGCATACTTCCACACCACCTGATTGAAATATGCTTTCTGGTATCAATAGTAGGTCAATGAACAGATTAGAGAAACATACGATCCAATCACCTATGGCGAGACATGTAAAGAGTGTAAAGACTGGGGTCCGGTACTTGCCAGACATGCATAAATACACTAAGAGCAGTGTATTCGCTATCGTACCGACAATCCCGAGGGTGAATGTCATATATTTGATCGCCCATTCCGGGATTTCCCGATATGATTGCCAAAACGTAATAGTCGTTGATCCAGTGATGTCGAATATTCGGTTGTGTTCTCCGCTACTGATCTGTAAGACATTTGAATTTGCTTAGTTTCAGAACCAGACGAATATCCGACTTAAAATTCAACGTATCAATAGTACAAAATAATTCATTAGTGGATGACAGATATCCCTAGTATTAAGATAATATAATAACTACCTCCAAAAATAAGCCATATGCATAAATAATGCTACGACGGAAACAAATGACCCATATAATAAACATTAGCATCTATCTAACATCCTCAGACGTGGTTAAACTGAAGGTACGAGATCCACGTGCTGTGATGTGAATGGCGGTTAGTCGAACTTCAATAAGTAAATATTTTAATTTATTTGAACACATTTAGTCATTAAAGGGTTAAACTGATTATTCTGTAGATAATTAGTTGCAAATCAGCAAGATCATCAAGGTCTATTATTTTCAAGGATTGCGTTTTGAATACCGGTGTTGGCACAGGCACATCGCAATCCAGTCGAAATGGGTACACACCGTTAGGCAGCCAATTTCGAATATGAGGTTTATATCGATCTGAAGACCAGAAAAGATTACTAGAGCAGTGGCTGAGTATTGAAAGAAAGTCACGCAGTGGGAACATGAAGTACCTCTTATATGCATATTCATGCCACATGCAATTCAATATTCTAATAGGGCTTTGTCTGAACTTAGCATCATCGCCAACCTTCATGTATAATATACGGGTACGTATAATGGACCTTTCCATTTTTAGCCATGCCCTGCCCATCACTAGCTAAGCTCCACCCACACCTCGCCGTGTTTGGATTGATCGATCCCCGAATGCCCTGGCTATCAATTTCCTGAAAACTATACAGGGAAGCTGTTGAATATTTTGTAACTAAGTGGACTGGGTGCTGTTGCTGCCATATTTTTTAAATAGTAAAAGCAAACAATTTGTACAACATCCCATAGACCGTTATCAAATATGCGTTCCTGACGTACTTATCGACGTCATTCATGACGTCATTCATTATGATGTCATTGTACACATCACGCAG
Organism: Chaetoderma sp. LZ-2023a; assembly: GCA_034401795.1. Lineage (NCBI taxonomy): Eukaryota > Metazoa > Mollusca > Caudofoveata > Chaetodermatida > Chaetodermatidae > Chaetoderma > Chaetoderma sp. LZ-2023a. Next base: position 5,884 of record JAVVLW010003946.1, on the reverse strand, counting down.
TTCATTATGACGTCATATGATGGGTGGGTACTCTGGAAAGGTGAATTAGAGCATTGGCCACAAAGGCTACACAGTTTTATAGAATCAACAAACGGATCTAGCAAGGTTTTATTCCTGCGGGCATCAAGAGATAGAGTATTGTTTGGTGAATCTAATCTATAATCGATTTGCGTCGGCTATGTAGCAAGAATATGTGTTTGTGTGTCCTGTTATAGGGTGTATAGTCAAGCTAATGCATTAATTGTCACACAACATACAAGACTACAATATACATATCTGCCACTGGGGTTGTAATCATTGTGCTGTTTAAGCTGGTGTTGACCTGATTACTGGGTCCATGTTGGTTTGCCGGCACTAAGCTGGACAACCGTGTCATTCATGTCGACATCGATTTTTGGTGCTGGTCGAGCATCGGCACATAGCTGTTTTACGCCATCCGCTTGCGCAGGCTTGGTCCTAAAATGCGAAAATACACGTCTGCTACTGGCTGAATAGCATTTGTTGGAAGGGATGAGCTCAGTTTTAGCTATGCCCACCCATTTCTAGCTAAACACCAGCGACGATTTATCGATCTCTAAATCTCAATTTCTAGAAAACTATACAGGTAATATGTTGAATATTTTGAAATTAATTTGACTGGGTGATGTTGCTGTCTATGACAGCAACAGCGCCCATTGAAATTAGTTTCAAAATAGTCAACATACTGTTTATTAAATAGTACAACGCGACGGACTATAAAGCGTTTAAAACGGACTAAATCGAGTCATTCATCGCGTAATTGGTTATGACGTCTTTACATATACGACCACTCAGTATCCATTTTTTCCATTGGACTGTTCATTTCCACGCATACGCATGCGAATCTGTGAATATACATGTACACGTACAACTAGATTTCCTGAAGTTATTATACAAAGAGCAACATTATTTAATCTATTAACATTTACGTGATGGCATTATCACGAGGTTCTTGATTGTGATTGTGTCAACATATATGGACAATTCAGGTGCACCTTTCAGAAACATGGAATTATACTTAAACCCATTACTAGTGCGTTGTCATTGTTCTTGTTCGGCTCGCATTGCCCTCTTGATAGGCCATCCTTCCAGGCTGACTGTCTAGCTAGTCAGTGGGACTCACTCTTTGCAATACAGTATACTATTTATACGTTTAAATACGGAGTGACTGTCCACTTGAGCTACGGACCGCGCGGGCGTGTGCGCTTTAGCCAGTATTGCACTATGGAGGGCAGTGTTAGTGTTCATAATACTATATGCTGATGTGCGCCAAATGATTACTGATGATCTCATTCTCCACTTCTTCTCGCCAGCTGTCTAGTTCTTTATATCCCCAGCTATTCGTGGGTGGCGGCTGATGTTGAAGTAAATATCTACAATCCACATTGGTGTGCCAGATTGACTATTGTATTGATGGGTGCAGTTTGACAACTGAGAGTAGATGTTATGCACGGTCATTTTAGCATTAGTAACATTAAGTGTACAGCCATTGGTTCAGCGTCGGTTCCACTTAGCTATCAGGTTTATACGACGTGTGTGCTGTTCTTGACCAGATTTACAATCCCAATCTCTTTGTTTCTTTTCACCACCTTTGCTGTGTTCTACTACTTCAAAATGGTTAGCATAAGTAAAGTATGTTTCTTGGATGCAGCAGACACTGAGTGAGGGTGTACTTTGCCCAACTCATCCTGCACTCCACTGCGTAATCGTGAAGGATCGTAGGTCAGTAACAGTCTGCTTGGCTTCGTCGGGAGGGAACGTCGTCGCCAGTCTGACGGGATGAGCCCCTTGTAATCTTAGAGCCAGTCACTGACCCAACTTACTCAAGGAATAATTGTATATGTCAACTTCAATTGTGTGTGCGCAAACACCAGATTCCTCCATATCACACATGCTAGTGTCATTCGACTTTGGTGGACGTTTGATGTACTTTCAGAGTGTCCTTCTGTTAGACATGCTGTTGATCAGCACCAATAAGTCAACTCTATATGGGTTTGAATTCAAAAAGCTTTACTCATCTTACATGAGCTGCCTCCAATGAATATTGAATCACATTTACCTATAGATGTGTTGTTTTAGGTTGCCACATACTCACTGTCGTACTGCCACAAGTTGTTTAAGACACCCATGGCCATGGGCCAGTGGAAGAGTACTAGTATGAGTAGGGTGTCAGAGGGAAGATGTGGAGCAGGACAAATGAGCATTTCATAGGTATCACGAGCTCATTCCTGCTACAACCCGGCTTCAGAAGCATGCGTTCATGGTTCAATTTGTTCCATTTGCTATCCTATTAATCATAAGATCAAGAAATCCTAGTTATTTGCTAACTCCATTGCAATTGAGCAACTGAGACCTCAACAATACATGATTAGATGTACATGTATTGCCTTAAATAACTTCTACAATAACCACCATTTACTAGGCAATCTGCGTATGTCGGCATAATCTGATTCAATCTTGTGATGCAAAGCCTTGCCACTTACTGACCATTAAAATGCTTGGACATTCTAGTAAAGTATCAATTGAAGGTCATTGATTCAAATACACTGCCGTTGTATGATGAAGTACGTGAGATACCCACTTGTAGTTCGGATCGACCAGTCAGGTGCCGGCCAAACCAGCCGGGGTGGATACGCGCCGCCCGTCCTGGATGTGTTCCATGAACACACACCCTTGGGTAGAGCTATACGCGCATATGAGCCTATGCGAGAGAAGTTCGTTTAAACACGTACCGCGCATGTGTGCGCTTACCACTGCATTGACAGAGTGCGTATATCACGTCCAAGAGCTGGCAGCACCTTTAGTGTACCGAGTAGGACAATTTTGTAATTCTTTATAATTGCTTGTTCCCGGTGTCAATCAAGACCAGAATTCGACGGGCTTTCCAAATCTGTTATCCACGGAAACCCCCTTTTGAGTATCTTCAAAATATTACCGTGACGTCATAACCACGTGCACGCAGAAGTTCTACAATGTTCTAGAACATTCGTCTGCATCATTATTAGCTGCGCGCTGATTGGCTATTGCTCGGCCGATGATTGGTTGAGGCCTGCGCCTATGACGTCACGCGTAGTATAAAAGGAGATGGAATCCAGGGATCGAGAGCATCCTTGGCCAGGGGCCGAACAGGTTGGATCTGTAAGCAGCTACGACCAGCCGGGACAGTTATTAAGCAAATCACCTCTGTCTCGGAAAGTTTCTCTCCCGTAGCACTGCGGCAGCCACCCTAGCCACCGCATCTTAACGAATTTTGTGAACTCCCGAACATTTGTTCGGGGGCATTTTTGGAAACTTTCGACAATATTGTTCACGTTTAAATCAAGAACTGAATCGGAACAAAATCTTCTGGTAAGGCCTTTCCCGGCCTGAAAATGTGATTCTCCAGATGTAGAGGCAGCGATGTTCTTTGGTGGATAACTCGCCGGATCCGCCGGCCACGACGTAAAGTGGTTATTCAACCGGCCTCGCACTGATGTCGTGTAGGTGTATTTAAACATTTTGACCGCAGCAAGTAAACTTTTCCCGGTACGTCTTAAGAGCTAACTGACGTACCCCGCACCATTAAGCTTAGTTATGTATCATCATCCGTATTCGACAACCCCAGCTGATAAACGAGTTGTTCTTAACTTTCATCCGTACCGTCGGTGTACGGGAACTTTCTTCCTAGCAGTAATGTTATTGTAGATCTTACTGACTGTTCGTTAGGCATTCTTATATTGTGATTACCGTCCTGAGTTCGCCGCGCTCCCGTTCTGGACTGCATGCGGGAACCCTGTTTGCGGGAACAGACATGCAGGAATTTTTCCAGCTTCCAGAGACCGTGTCAACTCACGTCACACCAATGGTGACGTATTGATTTCAGTAACACGATAGCCCATTTTTTAGAATGGCTACCGACTATTCAAGTAACTATACTTAACATCTTTATTTATTCCGTTAATTACAACTTTAATGAATTTATTCATCTTTGTAAACGGTCCCGATGACTAAAAGGAACCGTAACGTTCGTAGGACCGCTAGTTATAATTTCTTTATCTGTTCATAGTTATTTTTATTTTACTGTAAGGTGGTTTTTACTAACCGCACCGTAGTAGGTCTACCAACCTGTACTATATTTACTATTCTGATCATTTCACATTGTATTACTTGTACTGGTTAGTTTTATATATGGCAAGTAGCCATTCGTTCATATGTTTTGGTTATTTGTAGAAAACATGGGACTGCAGTGCACGTAGGAAACACTATACTGCAACATTTATAAATGCATCAACTTCTCTCGCCACCAACAAATTTTCACTGAGATCGCTGTCCGTGCTATAACTCTGTTTAGCCCGGCATGCTACCGACTAAAAGCCTGTCTATTTGGCTCAATAAGACAATTTCTTCGTCAAGAGACGCATAGTGTACGCCTCTTTTCCGGTAGTGTGATAATTTGTCCCCGCACCCCAGCAAGGTTGTGTAAAATTGGCCAACATACCTATTAGGCCTCATATCTATAAGTTATTGTCTATCTTCATGTTCCACTAAGCCTTATGGCTTCTTAAATGTTTAGATGTCCCTGTCCGCACCATGGACTGATCCGACACTGGGAAACTATTGGGGTTTCCAAGAAGTGATGGCCAGTGTGTGATGTCACACACACCTCCCATGCATCTTCTGATACCTAGTAATTAGTTATCCTTGCTGATGTAGGAAGCACTGCGAAAACAGATTATAATTATTAATTTCTTTCTCATCTCTTAGGAAATCTTCCCCGCACCGCAGTGCATGTCTGGGCAACTTGAGTTTAAACCTAACATCAGGTTAAAGGTTAGCTCCATAGGACTTGGTGACAGGCGAGATACGCACCCCCGCCGAATTCTGCAAGAATGTCTGGGCGAGATGTAGGGATCTGCCACGCCGTCACGGAAAGGACATTCACGGTGGGTATTCGTCGTCTCTCCTACCCCCACCGTAACGATAGCTCAGTTGCCTAAACTTGCTTATGTGAAAAGTATGGAGCAAGATGTCCGGATTCTCACCAAGCTCGGAGGTCTTGCAAAATTACATGTATGCACGCTGTCTTCGTTGTTGATGTCTTAGGACATCCACTCTCAGTGACAGCCGTATGTAAACAAAACTAGGTATGGCACCCGCCATTTGCGGCCTAAACTAGTTCTTGTCTCTAAAATCTAAATGTTAGTTTAGGCATAGAAGAAGGCCCGCATACATAAAAGCGGCACCTACTAATTCAGCATATTTGAAACAACCTAAGATGGTGACATAGGAATCCCTCGGAAATCGCTCGGCCCACCTTCACGTAAAACAGCACACACCATTTTAGTCATAATTTCACTAGCATGGCCCTTTCTTTATAGCATTTAGGTTGAATATAAGAGTGGCCCCTTTCTGGCCAATACTCTTCTCCCACTTTAAGTGGTGGAAGCATTTTCCTGTAATAGAGCCTTGCGCGAGCACTTGCCTCTCAAAAGGATTCAGTAACGATGGCCTGCGCGAGGCTACTACTTCTCACCCAAAGATAGCATCAGAAGTAATGCCCGCGCGAGGCACATAGGCTTTCACCATTATAAAAGATAACTTTCTGTCATTTTCAGAGGTATAACAACCTATATTAAGTTAATTAGTGATCTCGTATGCGGGAGCCTCCTTTGCGGGGATATCTCTGCGGACCTACGATCTTGTGTCTCAGAAAGATCCGCGTTTAAAAGTTCATCAGGCTGTCTCTATGTCGTGTATTTCCATATGCTCATGTTTATCTAGCAAACTTGACGGTCTGTTTAGGTAAATTAATTGCATAGACTTATTTAAGTCAGGTCACCAAATCAAATATTGTAAGTCCATAGATCAGGCAATTGCTATAGACAGG
>JAVVLW010003944.1:0-25000 GCA_034401795.1 Chaetoderma sp. LZ-2023a | reverse complement strand
AAAGCCAGGAGAGGATGGCATTGCATAAATCTGCTAAGCTTGCTACTAGGTGACCTCGACAAAGCAGGACTCGGTACACTCAAATCAAGAATGGATCTGAGGAAGCTAAAGATTTTGGCTGAGCACAAAACACAGTGGTCAAAAGCGAAGGACGGATTGCAGCTGCTGGATGTTTCTACTACTACAGCAGCAAAATACAGTAATCATCATCATCATCATCACCTTGGTTATCCCTGAAATTACTGATCCGATTCAGTTCAAATTTGAACACAAAAAGTGTATAACACACTAGGATACCATAACATTTGTTTTAAGTGTAACAGAACAAATGGTCTGCAATTTCTGAACACTCTTCCATGGATTGTGAAAATTACGATTTAGCTGGCATCTAGGCCTATGCTCATCGACGTACACATGTACGTAACTTTCTGTTAGTTTGCCGATTTAAAGCGGGTGTTGTTCACATGTAAGTGTCAGCTTATTTGTTAATGTCGAGTTTGTTATATGAATCTTCCTGGCATACAAAGACGTTATGAAAATGTGATTTCGCCAGTTCTAGGTAAGAAGTTAGCTAACTCCGTATTAAGTTCGGTTTATAACAGAGTTACCTCCCATAGTGGTCTACACTAGACAATGAGCGAATGAAATCATGCGTAATATTCAAATCATACTCTTTTCATGGGATTTACAATTTTATAGAATTAAATTCAAACACGGAGCTACCAGCATGCATACACTACGAATGCATTGCCATACGTACGCACGCAAACACGCCCATGAATACTAACATATTGGCATATACCTAGGCCTAATCATTTGTTTCAAAATTAGATTTGATTATGTCAATAATACTCGGTTATCATTGGCATCGTGATTGTCGTGCTTGTTACTCAGCATCGCTATGGAAATCCTAATTTACATATGGTCCATGACTACGCCTCGTCCCCCTCCCCCGTCCGCCTCCTTCTCCTCCTCCTCATCACCATCATCATCATCGTCGTCATCATCATCATCATCATCATCATCATCATCATCATCATGATCATCATCATTGTCATCACGAGTATCACCATGTGCATCATACTACGTCAGTCATTGCCAGTGTCGTCGTCATTATCGTCGTTGCCGCGTCGTAGTCGTCGTTGGTGTCGGCGGTGCCGACGTCGACATCGGCGTCACTACTGTCATCGTCGTCGGCGCCAGCGATGGTGGCGGCGATGGTGGTGGCGGCGGTTGTGGTAGAGACATTGTCTCCACTGACAGTGTGATTGTAGTGGCCATTGTTTTTGTCGTCGTCGTCGTCATTGGCATCATCATCATTAGCAACGACAGCAGTATCAGCAGGCTCAATAGAAGCAGCATCGTCATCTGATTATGTACAGCAAAGTTAATCTTTCTCATATCTCTATATTACTCATAACCGGCACGAAAAGACACACACTTGAACAATAGCGTGTATTCGTTGACACTGCTATGACTAATATGATCAGGTCACATTGATAACCCCAGGATTCGGAACGCCGTCGGTATGTTCCGTACGACTCATCACTCGGCCGCATAAAGCATACATATTAGCAAAGACATTGGAAAAACGTTAAAGGGACACTTAAAGGTGCATATTCACAGCGGAATGGCTGAAAGTAAAACTGTTTAAATTGTATACTTTTAGAGTCTAAACTGTGGGTCTAGATGTCATCAAATGAAATAAATCTTAACATATAATGCTTTACTTCCATAAATATTAATATCATTTTTATGTTGTCAATTTGAATTAGGGACTCGTGTCTCTAATTCAATTTTACAACTTTAAATTTTATATTAATTAATACGTACAAAAACCATCATATGTTAAGATTTGTTTCGTTTTATTACATCTAGTCACACAATATAAGCCTCTAAAAGTATACAACTTTAACAATTTTATTATCAAGCATTCTGCTGTGAATATACACCTGTACCCATATAGACGTTAATTCACGCAGTAACTGATGCTTCTCCAAGCAAGAGGCTATCGTCTTCACTATACTCCTTTGCCCATTTCAATCAAAATAAAAAACACCTGTTTTGCTTACTTTGTCAGCCACCGCTTACCATGTCAGCCACCGTAGCCACTTTAATTTTTCATTTGCATTCATACAAATGTATGTCATTATTATTATTATTATTATTATTATTATTATTACCATCATCAGTGTACTAGACGCCAACGAAAGACCGGAGTGGCTGTTTCCGGAAACCTGTGTCCGTAGATTCTTATCATAGCACACCTCCCGGATGATGGCAAGACTCCATCCTGAGAACATATGAACAAAAAATACGTTAGTAAAATACAGCCTCAACAGAAATAGCTAAATACAAATATAACAATTCATTTATTTCTACCTATAATTAACTCTAAGCTGCACGGTGACTGACGCTAGAATGATCAGAACCTGTGTGACAACGCGCACATTGAATACATAAGATCCAATCTCATTCGCTCACAAAACGTCGCATTGCGACATGCAGAAAACATTCTTCTGCTCCGGCAAATACATACACCTAGAGACAATAATTGTTTTCAGATTCAGATTCAGATTTTTATTTACACCCAGGCCACATAATGGCATATGGGGAATATGAATTTACAGAAATTATAAATGTTATGGCGATCAGACATTATATCTCAATTCATAATTACATATTTTGGTTATATAACCACTGTTTGTGCTTTCGGTAGTAGTAGTAGTAGTAGTAGTAGTAGTAGTAGTAGCAGCAGCAGCAGCAGCAGCAATAGCAATAGCAATAGCAGTAGCAGCAGCAGCAGCAGCAGTAGCAGTAGTAGTAGTAGTAGCAGTAGCAGTAGTAGTAACTTAGAATTATTATGAAAGTTACAGTTATTATTTACACGTACTTCATAATTAGTAATGACAGAATTATTACTGTTATTGTACCGCCATCTCAATAACAAAGTACTAAAATTATAGTGGTCATATTGTGGGGGTCATCAGGATTTAGATTATAATAAATATATAATAACTGATTATAAAAAATGTCAGATTGGTATTCTTAGAAATGGGTTATTGCTGTACATAAGGTAGTCATTTTTAAAACTAAAACACAGAACAACCTTATTTTCAACAATAGACAGTTATATTCATTCATATCGCGACAGAGACTATTTTGGGTATTCACCACCGGCGTGACTTGCTCGATAACCGAACCAGTCATTGCTGTATCAAATCTACAAAACAGCCTCTCATCGTGTTACTCTATAATTTTTCTACAATTAGGTTTCTTGTTATTGTTTCTTGGATAGCTACAGTGTGGGGCAACAAACTGGTTGTTAAGGCAGGTGGTTGTTTGCATTATGTGATTTTGCCGTCGGCCTAACATAGAAACGCAAAGAATTATGTTTCCAAACACTTGCAAAAACACCGAACAAAAGTCCTATAAAAACACTAGTTTACCGCGGCTTTTTGGTGCAACGCACCAGTTTGATTAGGTAGGAAATGAATTATTCAAGAAATAGTCAGGAATTTAAGTGAACCTTCATAAGAATAGGAATCTATGTTTGACCATTTTTTTCACAGTGTTGGCCATTCAGTGCGGCTGGATAAACTATTGACCTCTGGATGATAGTGTACATGCTACAGATGGCTTGACATATCCTTGCGCAACATCACCACCAGTCGTGAGGCTTCAGTATTAGCAGGTACTTGTACATCTAGGACTCCGGACTTACTTTTCGTCTTGGATCGGACATGATTCTAAATTTTTCTTTGGATCATGTTTGCCCATTTTTTAGCTCACGTGACCAGAATGGCTTAATGAGCGTATACCTTGGTGACCATCCGTCGTCCGTGCGCCGTCTGACATTCGGCCTCCATCGTCCGGCGTCTGTCATACGTCGTTCGTCTGTCCATGTGTATGCCCTTCAACTTTCTTTGTAACCGACATTTTCCTAAGAAGCACAATCATATTTGGCAGAAGGCATCATAAAACATAGAAATCATATTTTCTCCTTGGATATTTAGGAACATCTCTAAAAAAACTTCTTCGAAACTGCTCCGTGGATCGATTCAACACTCATGAAACATCATCTTAGCTAAGAGGCAAACCAAATTTATTCAAGGGAACTTGATCGGACAAATGCTTTGGCAGCCATCTTAGATGTCTTATTTTTTTCTAAAACGACTTCATTTTCAGAACCACTTATACAGATCGGGCCGAAATTCTGGAGATATGACTAGGGACAAGGGCCATTAAGTTTGTTCAAGGGAAGTTGATAAGTCAAAAAACATGGACGCGGTGGGTCAAGAAAAATCTACCATGTTAGGCAACCCTATTGAATTTTTTTATTTGATGGATTTTGAAGCCGACATTGGTTTTGAATAGGTTTTTGTGCAAGCTGATTTCAAATTTGCTCTATTCGGAACTGTAGGCTTACCGGTTTGGGGGCCATCTTGGGTCGTTTTCCAGCCAAAAGCTACCATCCTAAAGCAATATGAAGATTAACATGACATATTCTTTAGAATCTCTTGGTCGAATTCAATTATAGTTGGCAGGAAGCATCCTTAGCACATAGAGATCCAAGGGTGTTTAAGGGATGCTAATCGGCCAATTTGGACAGCGGCCATCTTGGATTTTGACCGATTTTCTCAAACATCTTTTAAAATCTTCTCCTTCGAAACCGCGTGTGGGATCGATTCAAAACTCACGAAACAATATCTAGGGCAACAGCTGAACCAGGTTTGTTCAAGCAAGGGAACTTGGTTGGCAAAATGTTTCGACAGCCATCTTATCTTGGATGACCTAGTTTTCATGAAAACAACTTCTTTGCCGAAACGAAAAGTGGATCGGGCCGATATTTAGGTGAAATGATCAGGGACGACGCAGGGCCATTAAAAATGCGTGTAAAGGAAATTGATAAGTAAGAAAACATTGAACCAATCAAAATGGAGCATATTATGTGGCCATATTGGATTTTTATTTGATGGATTTTGAGGCCGAAATTAGATTTGTTTAGGTTCTGGGATTGGTTACTTCAAATTGTCCACTTTATACAAAATGAACACCAAACCGTTTATCCAGTAGGTGCTACCGGATAAACGGTGTGGTGTTCATCTTGTATATTTTCCAGGGCAAAACTCCTATAGAAAAGCAATGAGAAATTTAAAATATCTTCTGGAGAATCACTGGACCAACTTTATCCAAATTTAGTAGGACGCTTCCTTGTTCTTGTTACAAAACCGTTGGCTCTGCATTGTAGGTGATGGCCTTTCGAGTTGAAAGGTCTATGTTCCATGTGAGCGATACAGGCTCGTTTATTCTCATGTTAGATATATGCATTTCATGTAGTTTCAGTGGATTTCTAGTTACTTGTCAGACCGGGTTTCATGTCCAACAATATTATTAACATACATGGTCTGAAAGGTCAAGTGAGCTTATGCCATGGCGAGTGTCTATCATCCGTCCATCGTCCGTCCTCCGTTTATTGTCCACCCGTCATCAGTCCATCGTCCCTCATCCGCCAACTTTTCCTTTAAACGACTTCTTTTCAGGAAGCACTGGGAAGATTTCAATTATATTTGGTAGCAAGAATCCTTATGGTATACTGATCCAAATTTCTTCTAAGGAGGTCGATCGGCATATTTGGCTGGCGGCCATCTTGGATATTGACAGATTTTTGAAAACCTCTTTAAAGATCTTCTCCAAAAACCGCTTGGTGATCGATTCAAAACTCATGAAACATTATCTAGGCCAAGAGCTTTCCGGGAGAAATTAAATTAGTAATATTTTTCTGTGGTCATCTCGTCGTGTGCGCTTTTGCCAGTGGCCAATAATTCCTTGTTTGTAGGAGGTTGTATTGCCATTTTAGATATCCTTTTCCAAAGTGACTTATTTTTCTTTATCTTGGATCGGGTAATCTTATTAAGGGGGAATATTTACGCTTTAGCTGCGGATAACAGTTCCATACAGATCTAAGATGATTTCCGGATTTTGGCAGTGATCTGGATAAAGGAACGCACACGTGAATCGGATCAAATTCTGGATCTATGGATATCTCAGAAACTACTGGTCCGATTCGGTTGGAACACCCGCAAGTGTGACGCCAGAAACTAGGATTCCACAACTTTGGACGTGATCCCGAAAAAATCCGGAAAATCCGAACAAATTTTAGAACCCGCAGCTACCGACATTCTATCAACCTTGTTATTTGGTTTTCTCACAGGAACATATTTCATCTCAGCTTTCTAACACTGTCTACACATTATTTCCCACATACATTCAATGTCCTAAGTACAGTCATTTTGTTTCGTCCAGTGTGTATTCATGGAGACTGCCAGAGCTTCGTCCGATGCTGGCCGATGCCGTACATTACTAGCCCAGTATCGGTCCAACATCAGACCAGTAAGCTGCGCTATCAGGGAGAGTTACCTCTTTCATAACGGAACCTAGCCCTTGGTTTGGCATGACATCTCTCTCTCTCTCTCTCTCTCTACCTCCCCCCTCCCTCCCTCCCTCCCTACCCTCCCCCCTTCAATCCCCTCACACACCATCCCTCCCCCTCCTTCTCCCTCTCTCTCCCCCTCTCTCCTCTCTCTCTCCCTCCCTCTCTCTCCCTCCCTCCCTTCGCCTCCCTACCCTCCCTCACCTTCCTCCCTCCCTCCCCTCACCTCCCATCCCTCCCATCCCTCCCATCCCTCCCATCCCTCCCATCCCTCCCTCCCTCCCTCCCTCCCACCCTCCCTCCATCTCTCCCTCCCTCCCTTCCACCCACCCACCCACCCTCCCTCCCTCCCTCCCTCTCTCTCTCTCTCTCTCTCTCTCTCTCTCCCTCCCTCCCTCCCTCCCTCCCTCTCTCTCTCTCTCTCTCTCTCTCTCTATCTCTCTCTCTCTCTCTCTCTCTCTCTCTCTAAGTGATTTGTTGTTTCTGTTACAGAATAGTCGCTTTTGTTGGCAGATGTAACATATAGTGCATATCATCCACTAGATTGATTCAAGTTCGACTGGCTTACCATAATCATAGTCAGTTTGCTGGCTTACTGAACATGCGCAGTTTGTTATGTACAGTCGAACGCTGGACAGTTAACTATAGTTCACTGATGCCCGATTCCCCATTGAATTAATATTGCAAGTCGAGTACCAGACTCGATTAACCATTTCTGTCGTCTGTTTTGATGGCCTACGAGCATGCGTTATTTTTGTCCGTTAGGACGTCAAAAACTGATAATAAGCGATAACGAGTGGGGGGGGGGGATTAGCTCTTGGAAATATTGATTTACCGTAGCGTACAATAATTTCATCAAACTCACATAGGTTAGGGAAATATTAACATGTTTATGTGTATTTATCCGCGGTAAGCGAAACCTATCCGCCATTTTGGATTGTACGTCAATTCACTACTAAACATTTGCGAACCACCTCGGGTGCTCGGTCGACTATAGTTTACTAGCTAGTTAACTATATCAAGTACGACTGGAATCTGGCTAATTAGTACAGTTAAATAGGTTTCGCCAGTCAACTTGCCCTAGGTCGGGTGATTAGGAAGCAATGCATATAACATTGCGGAGGTATGAAATGGTCCATCTCTAGCTAAGCCCCGCCCATCTCTAGCTAAGCCCCGCCCATCTCTAGCTAAGCCCCGCCCATCTCTAGCTAAGCCCCGCCCATCTCTAGCTAAGCCCCGCCCATTTCTAGCTAAGACCCGTCCATCTCTAGCTAAGCCCCGCCCATTTCTAGCTAACCTCCGCCTACATTTTGCGCGTGTTGGGATCGATTTATATACCTTCAACCATGACTTCCCAAAATGCGAATTTCAAGGTAACTATACAGGTAATCTATGGCAGCAACAGCGCCCAGTTAAATTAGTTTCAAAATATTCAACAGAATACGTATATGAATAATAAATTCACCAAAGACATTCAATTCGTACATTTGACGGACTTTTCATTCAATGTTCATGATGCAGGTCATTAACTATGCATTTTGATTGTGACATTATTTGTGACGCAATTGAGTGTGACGTCATATACCTGAGTGACAGATCAGGACCATCTATTATTGTAAGAAGCTCGTCATAGGTTCTTCGTAAAGATTCAACTACGCTTCTGCATTATCAATGCAGCCATTTTTAAAAAGGCATCACCATCACAAATTTTGTGCTAAACCGTACTGCGACTAAATACGTAGCCTATAACTATTTCGTCATATAGTTGGACTCAAAGCCGGTAAGAGTTCATAGCGGGTCGTCAAAGGGAAACGGACACGGACATAGCTTGAAATACTCTCTTCCGGCTACTTACGGATGTCGCAACCCGCCAATGCAGTAGTAGGCCTATGTTGAATGTTATTATTAAAGGAGGTTATCTGTTGCCGTGGTAATGTAATATTCACGCGACCAATGACTGATACGCGTATGTCAATGAATCAAATACTGATATAGTTCAGGATAAGTGACAAAATTTGTCGATTTCATTGCGGATTCTCATATTCCTGATAACGAAAATTGTTGTATGAAACGTGTTGATTAATTTGAAAATGATTTGAAAATTATCAACAACGACATTGGGCCAAATTGTTCAGAAGGATTATGGAGTTATATTTGCATCTAGTAAATAGTATCTACCGCATACGGAATTAAATGTGGTTATTTATCTATGCCAATCTAGAGCTAATAATTGTTGATGTATGAAGATGGGGGACTTTGGTCATTTAATTATAACTGGATAGATAACGGACAGGTATTCTTATAAAACATAGCTTTGTATTGCCGATATTGTCATCTATAGCCTACTAGTAGGCATATAAACTACGTACTTCGAATTTACAGCCACCATGAACAAATGTAAGTAGGAAAAACCAATCAGAAAAATTAAACCTTTAGCCCTCAACTTTGTACAGGAAAACAGAAAATGCCCATTTACAGAGCAAGATAAGAATATTTTTTTAAATCTATCACTGGAATGACTGGCTCTATTATTGAGCTTTTCATTCCAGTGGTAAATTTTCAGGTTTACTCGTCTCTTGGTCAGCAAATGGGCATTTCTCAAAACCACTGCAAAGCCATTTTAAGCACATTGAGTGTTAACGGATCAAAATCCGAAATATATAATATTAATATAATTATAAATCTATTGTAATAGACCTGGATTACAATTAAATTATTTTGTATTTCTATCTTTAAAATATGTTTACTGGATGCGATTCACGAAGTGGTCTATTTTCGGTTCTGGGCATTTTTTGAAAAAATTTGAAATTTTGGATATGTTATTTCTTATGGTATTTAGCAACAATAGCAAGCAAGCTTTCATCAAAAATTAAACAAGCTACCAGCAGAATACTAACAAAAATGTGATTATTAAACAAGCTACCAGCAGAATACTAACAAAAATGTGATTATTAAACAAGCTACCAGCAGAATACTAACAAAAATGTGATTATTAAACAAGCTACCAGCAGAATACTAACAAAAATGTGATTATTAAACAAGCTACCAGCAGAATACTAACAAAAATGTGATTATTAAACAAGCTACCAGCAGAATACTAACACAAATGTGATTATTAAACAAGCTACCAGCAGAATACTAACACAAATGTGATTATTAAACAAGCTACCAGCAGAATACTAACACAAATGTGATTATTAAATAAGCTACCAGCAGAATACTAAACAAAATTGTGATTATTAAACAAGCTACCAGCAGAATACTAACAAAAATGTGATTATTAAACAAGCTACCAGCAGAATCCTAACAAAAATGTGATTATTAAACAAGCTACCAGCAGAATACTAACAAAAATGTGATTATTAAACAAGCTACCAGCAGAATACTAACACAAATGTGATTATTAAACAAGCTACCAGCAGAATACTAGCACAAATGTGATTATTAAACAAGCTACCAGCAGAATACTAACACAAATGTGATTATTAAACAAGCTACCAGCAGAATACTAACAAAAATGTGATTATTAAACAAGCTACCAGCAGAATACTAACAAAAATGTGATTATTAAACAAGCTACCAGCAGAATACTAACACAAATGTGATTATTAAACAAGCTACCAGCAGAATACTAACAAAAATGTGATTATTAAACAAGCTACCAGCAGAATACTAACAAAAATGTGATTATTAAACAAGCTACCAGCAGAATACTAACAAAAATGTGATTATTAAACAAGCTACCAGCAGAATACTAACACAAATGTGATTATTAAACAAGCTACCAGCAGAATACTAACACAAATGTGATTATTAAACAAGCTACCAGCAGAATACTAACACAAATGTGATTATTAAACAAGCTACCAGCAGAATACTAACACAAATGTGATTATTAAACAAGCTACCAGCAGAATACTAACAAAAATGTGATTATTAAACAAGCTACCAGCAGAATACTAACACAAATGTGATTATTAAACAAGCTACCAGCAGAATACTAACACAAATGTGATTATTAAACAAGCTACCAGCAGAATACTAACACAAATGTGATTATTAAACAAGCTACCAGCAGAATACTAACACAAATGTGATTATTAAACAAGCTACCAGCAGAATACTAACACAAATGTGATTATTAAACAAGCTACCAGCAGAATACTAACACAAATGTGATTATTAAACAAGCTACCAGCAGAATACTAACACAAATGTAATTATTAAACAAGCCACCAGCAGAATACTAACACAAATGTGATTATTAAACAAGCTACCAGCAGAATACTAACAAAAATGTGATTATTAAACAAGCTACCAGCAGAATACTAACACAAATGTGATTATTAAACAAGCTACCAGCAGAATACTAACACAAATGTGATTATTAAACAAGCTACCAGCAGAATACTAACACAAATGTGATTATTAAACAAGCTACCAGCAGAATACTAACACAAATGTGATTATTAAACAAGCTACCAGCAGAATACTAACAAAAATGTGATTATTAAACAAGCTACCAGCAGAATACTAACACAAATGTGATTATTAAACAAGCTACCAGCAGAATACTAACACAAATGTGATTATTAAACAAGCTACCAGCAGAATACTAACGCAAATGTGATTATTAAACAAGCTACCAGCAGAATACTAACACAAATGTGATTATTAAACAAGCTACCAGCAGAATACTAACACAAATGTGATTATTAAACAAGCTACCAGCAGAATACTAACACAAATGTGATTATTAAACAAGCTACCAGCAGAATACTAACACAAATGTAATTATTAAACAAGCCACCAGCAGAATACTAACACAAATGTGATTATTAAACAAGCTACCAGAAGAATACTAACACAAATGTGATTATTAAACAAGCTACCAGCAGAATACTAACACAAATGTGATTATTAAACAAGCTACCAGCAGAATACTAACACAAATGTGATTATTAAACAAGCTACCAGCAGAATACTAACACAAATGTGATTATTAAACAAGCTACCAGCAGAATACTAACACAAATGTGATCATTAAACAAGCCACCAGCAGAATACTAACACAAATGTGATTATTAAACAAGCTACCAGCAGAATACTAACACAAATGTGATTATTAAACAAGCTACCAGCAGAATACTAACACAAATGTGATTATTAAACAAGCTACCAGCAGAATACTAACACAAATGTGATTATTAAACAAGCTACCAGCAGAATACGAACACAAATGTGATTATTAAACAAGCTACCAGCAGAATACTAATAAAAATTACATTGAAATAAATGGGAAGCACGCTTTTTGATGCTCGATTTCTCTGTTTTCACATTTTTCACACTAAATTGAATTTTCAAAACTGATTTTTTTAAAATACTTGCAGGATTAACAGGCAATATATTGGGCAACAACATACTGCAACTATAATTGTATATCACTTAAGCATCTTTCAGAAGTAGACATTTAAAAGCAGGGGAAAAAAATTCTGTAGGCGGAAATTTAGATTACAACAACACTCATTCTACATTATACATAAGTCTCCACTGTGTACTGATTTTAAAGAGTAAAGTATGTGTTATGGCTATTTACATTTAACTGATCAAAATTTGAGAAAAGAATTTAAATTTACTCTCAAAAAGCATCTTTTTAATAAGTTGGTCAACTATTAAACTGGCATACAGGTCGCGATTCACAGAGTGGTCTATTTTCGAAAATGTACATTGGTGGTCCTCTTTTAATTACTAGAACTACATCAGTATAAGAGGTATGGTGACATGTGACGTGTCAAATCAAAGGAGAAATGATTAAAACTATGTAAGAATTTGTATTATATGTAGGGGCAAACTTTGCTGATACTTCTGAATGTTATAGATAACAGGGTGAAATGTGTTTAATGTCACTGAAAAATGTGTGTTACATTTTGTTCTCACTAAAGTGTAGCATACATGAACCTATTTCCTGAAGACTTAGACATAACATATGCATATGGTCCTAAAGGGTCCTAAAGTACATTTTTAAAACCAAAATTATATTGTATTTAGGTGCTATAATAATTTGAAAAATGGTGGGGCATGATTTTTTAATATAAATTTCGGGTGTTACATGTTACTCTCATCTGGTTAATGATGTGAGTGTCAAGATACAAAAAGTGCATCTTATAACATTTAGGAAACTACTCCCTTAACTGGAAGCCAATGTTGCAGTATTGCCCGCTATTGTTTACATGATTACAAGGAACAGTTATACGATTTATCTGATGACATTTTGTGCTGTTATTACATCTCAGATAATACCCTTTGAAATGCATATATCATATGCGGAATATATGGCACCAGTGAGCAACATGCTAAAAAGGATTCATAAAAAACCAGTTTGAAGCGGAACCGGTTACATTTATATTTCACCCTGTTATCTATAACCCTCAGAAGAATTAGACACGTTTGCCTCCACATATAATAAATAGTCTTACAGAGTTTTAATCAGCATCATGTATCCTTTCATTTGGCACCTCACATGCCATGATACCTCTTAAACTAATGTAGTTATAGCAAAATAGAAGATGACCCGCCATGTATATATTCGAAAATAGACCGCTTTGTGAATCGCGACCTATTACCATCGCTCTGTTATGGAAAGACTTACTGTCTGTCGGTTTGCCTGCCTGCCCGCCCGCCCGCCCGCCCGCCCGCCCGCCCGCCCGCCCGCCCGCCCGCCCGCCCGCCCGCCCGCCCGCCCGCCCGTCAGTCTGTCTGTCTGTCTGTCTGTATGTATGTATGTATGTATGTATTTCTATTTTATTGACGCACTGGCAACGTGCGGCTTCAATTTCCATGTGCTAACTTAGCCGACAGTCATGCACCCATTAGTTTAATTTGTTGATCACCATCTCCCGGTCGGGCGATCGAACCGCCATTCTGCAACTCCGCATAGCATCAGCAACCAGATATCTTTCCACAGGACCACCGCGCCAAGACTATTAAGTCAAGGTTTGGCCGACCAGCTTTCACATGTCTGATATACTGACTCACTGACGATTCATATGGGACTATCTGTGGATGCATCTGCCACGATTCAATCCTAGGCCTTTTACGCCTATTGTACTCTGACTCCAGCACGGCTCTAGCAGTATATGTATTTCTATTTTATTGACGCACTGGCAACGTGCGGCTTAAATTTCCATGTGCTAACTTAGCCGACAGTCATGCACCCATTAGTTTAATTTGTTGATCACCATCTCCCGGTCGGGGGATCGAACCGCCATTCTGCAACTCCGCATAGCATCAGCAACGAGACATCTTTCCACAGGACCACCGCGCCAAGACTATTAAGTCAAGGTTTGGCCGACCAGCTTTCACATGTCTGATATACTGACACACTGACGATTCATATGGGACTATCTGTGGATGCATCTGCCACGATTCAATCCTAGGCTTTTTACGCCTATTGTACTCTGACTCCAACACGGCTCTGGCAGTATATGGCGGCCCAGCCGCCCGCCCATCCATCCGCCTACCCGTCCGCCGTCCACCTTCCACCCGCCCACTCACCCGTCCGCCCGCCAGCCCGCCCGTCCGTCCGTCCGTCTTTCTGTCTATCTGTCTGTCTGTCTGTCTGACCAGGCCATCGATCGGTCTCTAATTTTGTCATTTGATTATTCAGTCAGTCGGTCAGTCAGACTTTCAGTCTGTTGGTCGGTCAATCAATCAGTCAGTTGTCTCGTCGGTCAGACGGTAGATCGGTCAGACGGTCAGTTGGTCAGGGATTTGGTCGGTCGGTTGGTTGTTCGGCAGCTCGCAGGCTGGTGCGTGGGTGGGTGGGCAGGCAAGCGGGTGGGCTCACCAGCGGGTGGCTAAGCAGGTGGGATAGTGGGTGGACGGGATGGTGAGTGGGCATGCAGGCAGTCCCGTTTGTCAGTTGAGTTGTCGGTTAGTCAATCGATTTCTCTTTCTCTATACCAATAGAGAGTCATTATGACAAGATTTTCCATATATATATATTTAGGATCTATGGATTAACTCGTAAACTGCTGGTCTAATTCAGCTCACATTTAACACAATAAAGGGCGTGAGAGCATACACTAGGGTTCCACATCATTAGGCCTAATCCGAAAAGGTCCTGAAAATCTGAAAACTTCTACGATGTGATGAAAAACGGGATGGTGAGAGTCTACTTAGATAACGCAGCATACTGGCCAATAGCTGGCCGATACTGAGTATCGGCAAGGTAGCGCGCGGCGTCATCCCAGTAAGCTGCGTTATCTGGGTACAGTCTCTGATTGCTATTGTTATACATCTAAGGGGTACTGTGTACTATGTCTTCTCAAATGTATAACTTGGCATGTATAGTTGAACTTGCTTATGATATCAACTGCTTTATGAAGCCAAATGGTGGTGGTTCTTTAAGACAGGTGGTCGTCAGAACACATGTCTTAAATAAACACCATCTTGTGGCACCAAATATCATATCGTATAGCAGGTCATTTGTATTATGACATACCTGTCTATGCAGTCGTATGGGTTGTGTTTCATAAAGTCGTCGCATTATACAGCTGCGTTTTTTTACACTGTTATATAGACGTTGGTCAACATATTTATGAAGCTATCATAAACCAGAACAAGAGAAATGAGAGATTGCACATCCTAGCCATTTGTTGTTTGTCACGCTGCAAAAGGTTTTCGGATTTTCCAGATTTCTTCTGGTTATCCACGGGTTTCTTTTACAGATCCACATATCCATAATTTGATCCAATCTGGATCCAGGTACATTTTTCTAGCTACATCAGCGCCAAAGTCCGGATAGAAAGCGCATTCATTGTTTTAATATTTGAGAAAAATCAGATCAGAAGTTTGTAGATACAGCTCAGAACAGACAGACGGGCGAATGGACGGGCAGGCGGGTGGGCAGGCTGGCGGGCTGGCGGGCTGTGGGTGGGAGGGCGTTCGAGTAGTCGGCTGGGTGGATGGACGGACGGACGGATGGAGAGGCAAGCAGCCAGGCAGCCGGGCAGGAAGGTAGACAGGTACGATCGCAATGCCCTCTTCCCCTGACGTAGTGTACTCACATCATCAGCAGAAATGCGATATCAATTTCGTTATCATGAAGCGACTGTCCTTAATTTGCAACTCCGCAGATAAAAAATTCCCAAATGGTTATTTAAAGTTATCACAGTTTTGAAACTCCCTTTCGTCTTACCAACAGTACACTACAAGTGGAATTTCAGATACGTGCTTTTAAAGAAGGGAATCTGTACCATATCCACATACGGTCGGGTCAGTTAGTCTGCCTGTCCATCTGTGAGAGAGTAGTAGTGTCGGAATTAAAATGATATCACCTCCCTCAACTGGACGCTGTTCGGCGATCCGTGGCCCCCACCGAACTCTCAATCCCTGGGGCATAGGTTGGTGAGACATGTGGTTGGTGTATGTCTCTAGATGGAGGCCCACGGTTGTTGAGACAGGTGATTGGTATGCCTCTAGATGGAAGCCACAGGGATTGAGAAAATCAGAGTGGCGGAAGCACCCATAAATATACCCATCCCTGACGGCTGACGAGGGCGGTACAATCCACGGCTGGCGACTCCAGCAGATAGATACCATCAGACAGAATCTCGGCCATGAGGCGGAAAAGTACAGCATAATACGCAGGCGATATAAGACAGCCTACAACGTCCTCGCGCGTACAACCACTGCTGCGGGTGTGATTCGAGCCAGTGCTGGGGTGGCAGCTGTGGCCACCCTCGCTACAGGAGTGGGGGGCATCGTCGCCATCCCGCTGGGTGGCGTGACACTAGCCGCCACTGTCTTGGCCACGGGCTTGGGGTGGGGCAGCGGCATATCACAAGGAGGCTGGAGAAGCATGCTAAGTACGTGGCACTAGCACAGAGTATGCTACGGACTATCGACGAGTCTGTCAGCAAAGCTCTCGAGGATGGCCAGGTCACCGATGAAGAGTACCACCATATATTGAAGGTCCAAGCCCTGTACCGCACGGAGAAGCCTAAAGTGCGACAGCAATACCTCAAAGGCTCCAGCAGGCGGGTTGATATGGAGGAGTTAAAAAACGAGATGTTATGGCGAGGTCGCCTCGCTGGTCTCTGGAGCCCAGACGACTACAAATAGTGTGCTGCCTGTACGGTAGCTTTAAGAACACCAGTATAGATGGGCTTCCCACTGAACCTCACGACAGTCATCTGGAGCCAACCGCCCCTCCTGGGTACACCTTTAGCTGGCCTGAGAATTCTACCGGATGATATACCAGAGCTAACACCGTTCTCCATCACAGTGGATGGACGGTCCCGAACCAGCTTCTCCGTCAACCCACGACTGCTGACCAACCGCCCCATCACCATCAAGGTTGCGAAGCAAGCTCATACTTGGATGGCTGCTCCAAGCCTCTCATACTGGAATCAGCAGCTGAACGTTGCCGTGTGGTGTGCCACGGCAGGATGTGGAGTAAGTTCCACCCTGCTTCACTCCTATTCTGGTACTCCTGAAGCTGTGCTCATCGCCAGCTGTCTCAGATTCAATGTGTACTTCACAGTGCGCCGAATCCTCCATGAGCTGGGAGCAAGCCTCCCTGATACAGCTCAACAGTCATAGCGTCTCAGCGGCCAGCAGACTACAGAGAGGGTTCAGCGCTCACCCAGACTATCGGCGGCATGGTGGTGACAACAGCGGTCCAGGGGTTATGTATGGTGACCCGAGACATGCCTACCCAGGATTCCCCTATCGAGTAGGCCGTCGGAAGACAGCGACATTCTCGTTCGATCCAGACTCCAACCCTTGAGCACTGGTGCAAAATATGCACATCACTGGCTTGCGGCAGGACTATCCAGATGTGTGGAAGTACTTTGTCCCACACACCACAACAGGCCTCACACCAGTAGGGATCGTTCGGATCAATCAGTCCCTGGAAGCACTGTGCTACTGCCCCCTTACGGCACAGACCCAGCTGCGGCATTCCATAGATGGTGTCAGTGGAGTAGAGGTCCAGACCATGTTCATCAGTCTCGTTGAGGATATGATCATCGTGGCAGACCCCAGTTGTCTTATTGCTAAGTTCCACCAGGGATTGCAGAAGGCCTGTCGCAAACTTGACTTTGCTATTTTGCCACACCTACAGTTGATTCAGAGCAACATGATCGTGAACATCGAGGACCTCCAAGTCAGGGGCAATAACAACATGATAGTCGAGGGGAGTTCCCCCGGTGTCCACCTCGGCTTCAACACTGCCATCAATGCACCTACGTGTAGTACGAGCCATACAGTCGTTCCGACACTGACACTGCAGCCAGTCGACACGGCAGCTCCAGGCGCCCCAACACTGCAGCCAGTCGACACGACACCGCTTCCCGTGGTAGCTCTACATGTGATGTCAGACCTAGCCATCATGGCGCTCGGTATCAGCCTACTCCGCCACTAGAAAATCGGCTATAAGACTATCCTGACTCTCTACAGAAGCAGTGGGGACCACGGTGAGACACTGAACAACCCCTATACCTGCTGCAAACATGCACATCCAAGGGCTGGATGGTTCTGCAGTGCATCCTTTTTCCAGCTTGTAGTATCGCAGAGCCTTGTTCAGCTCTGAGTCAGGTGAGGCCATGGCAGTCTGCAACTGCTGGAACCCATCTGACAGATACTCCAGATCCTTGTAGAAACCTTTAGCTCGCAGGAGCTGCTCGACGATACTCCTGCCCATGATAAGGTATTCGAGGAAGCAGATCTGTCCCTTGCCAAATCCTAGATAGAGCTTCACAGCTGTCAGCTCCTCTGTCAGCCCAGCACTGGAGAGCTGAGCGAGCTCATCTGTAGTCTTCTTCTTGTAGTCCTTCAACTCCCTCCGGAAGACATCATAGTCCTTCTCGCATAGCGTGAGCCCGGACATGTTTAGGATGTCTCAATAGAGAGATGAATATTCCTGAGTACCAACCCAGCCACCTGGCAGATGCAGACTGGGAAGATCTCATTAGCTCTCTCGACAGGGGATGCAGACGTTTAACAGTGTTGTATACTCAGCGCTTAAACAATGAGATCAAAACAGTACAGACCGTGAAGCAACTGCCCGAGAGCCAGGCGAGCCTTCAGAAGGTGGAGAACCTGCTGTAAACCAAAACACAGAAGTTACTGACCAAAGCAAAACCTCTGGCAGTCCATGTCGCCAGTAACGTGGCGGCGAATGTGGCCATGGTGAAGATGACAGGGAGAAATAGGGTTCTTCCTGCCGCCACTGTGTGAGTGGGGTGGCCGGCACTGTCTCGGAATAACTCACCCCATTCCAAAGATTGCCATCAGTGTTGCCTCCTACACTGTTGCCGCCAAGATCATGGGTGAACGTGTTACACTAATGGAGGCCATAGAAGAGCTTCAGCTAGTCCCTGAAGGCACACAGCTACCACCCCCATGGGGTTCTAACATGATACTCGATGGGCTCGGTATGGACCCCATCTGGCAGCACATAATGCTTATCATAGTAAGTGGAGAGTCTGAGATTTTCCGGCGCATACGTTACCATACCCTGGTTGTGCATGTGTAGGCCTCGGTTTTTAGCTCTGTCCACCCTGCCATGTAGGGCGCTGTAGAACCTCTGCCAAGACACCCCATCTGCCGCTTTGACATTCCCTTAGCCAAGCACTTACTTGCAGCCGCGCGCTCTCCACGTAGTAGCATTTGGAGCAGAGAGCGATGCCACGAGAGCCTTCGAACTCGAGCTTCAACAGTCACGGAGTCCGTCCAGACCATTTGTCCCAAGCTAGCCAGTCCCGCTTATGAGCATGGTACTCTACTCGCATCTCAGGGCAGATGACGTCGTCGAAGTTGGAGCCTGCTATAGCGATATACGCAGTGTCAGTATCTATCTGCAGGTACTCAAAACTGTCACGAGCTACGTAGCGATCGAGGAAGTCGTAGTAGAACTCCAGCATTCGCAGCTTCGCGAGCTCATAAACGGCTATCCCCACTTGGAAGGGCCTTTGAATTGTGATTCTCGGCTTGTGACTCTGGAGCTCGTATGACTCACTGATCTTCTCGAGATCTTCGAACCATGCACTACGCAGGGCCTTGTCTACCACGCGTTCATCCTTCGTGAAGCTGGTGTTGCTATGACATTATAGGGCCTCGACGAGCTTCCCGTAGGCACTGTTGCCGTGGAGGTTGAAGAGATCTGCAAAGAGCGCTTTGCTCTTATCTACATCTCCTGAGCGGCGGGCCTCCATAACATTCTCCTCGAACCACTTGAATGGGCGCTTAGCCTCATAGTCTATGGTGCGGTATACAGCAGTGATCTCCAGGCCATGGGTTATATACTACTTGAGGGTCGGGGTGTACAGCAGCCGCTTCTTGCCAGAGAGGGCACCGACCATCTTCTGGGTGGTGGGCCGCTTCCTCCCTGTTCGCCCTAGATATGCCAGCATCTCAGACGAGATTGCCTCTACCGGGATCTCGTGGTTATAGAAGAGAGGAGACATTTCATCGAACTTTGCCCACAGAGCCTTGGGGACCTCTATGCCCACCTCAGCAAACCCAAACCAGCTGTCTGCTAGGAGAGCCTCCTTAAAGCTAGCCATCCCACTGGCCCTGGACCAATGGCACACTTTCTCCTTACCACATGGCATCTCTTTGGCCAGCGTTGACAGGTACAGAGCATTTGCATTGTAGCCGAGTAGACGTTGGCAGACACGCTCACTCTGGCGGATTCGAGTAACACCGGCGTTGTGGTATCTGGTGAACACGATGCTGGGACCACCAACAACAGCACCCTTCAGCATCTCGTAGGCGTCCTTGTCCGGTGAATAGAGGCCAACATCCGGCATGTGCTGAGCGGTTCCACGTAGGAGGTACTGCAGTGACACACCTGGGAGAGAGCGCGTCTTTGAGGATGTCTATTTCTCATTCTGTGTAGAACTCCCGCATCCGCTCTAGGGCTTCGATGAATGGACTGACGTCCACGTTGTTGTAGTATCGCAGCGAGTCGGCGAATGTCCACATTCCATGCTCGCTGAATGTCTGGTTACACTGTTCCCACTCTGTTTGCGTCAAGAGGTAGCCACCCTTGAACTTAGATGTCCATGCTGAGTAGTCAGGAAGTCCTGAATAGTAAGCTTTGACCCATACCTCGTACGAGACTCCTGGGCCGAGGTAGTTCAGCACATTGAGAAACCTTAGCTCAGGTGTTATGAGGAACATGGTCTGACTAGCCTTCTTGGTGACTTTCACTGTACCTGTACCGTCAGGCAGCTCATCGACAAAGTACTTCTTGATGAGGTTCAGGTCATACCACCCAGAGTTGAACCCCAGTACAGACACTTGGTCACACCACTCATTGATCAGTCGCGGCTGTCCCTTTGGGAGCATGTCCAGGTCTGTCGGTATGTACTGTGCCCTAGCCCTTGTCCGGATTAGAGATGCTCGCCGTTGGATCTCCAGCATGAACTCTCTGATCAGTTCTTTGGGGTCAGGATTGCAGACGTGAGTGGGCCCCCTCGTGGCGCCCTCTAAGGAGCAGCCTACTTACACATATATAGGTATGTGAGTACTCTCGATCGTGAGTCTCCGTAGGATGAGTCTTGATACCATCTAGGAGTGCTTCGAAGTCGTAAACTATGAAGTGTGGGTATGGGACAGTCCGAACTCGTTTAGGGACACTTGGCTAGCGTTTTATACAGCCCTCCCACTGTACCACAAGCGTGCATCCAGAGGCTCTCAGCTTCTCCTCTCTCAGGACAGTCTTGTGGTATTTTTGTTTGGCATCCTCAACTCGCTGGTGTTGTGAACTCCCATGCCAGTGACAGCCATGGAACTGGTAAACGGTGTTGGTGGTCAGATCATAGTGATCTACGGGAGTGCCCTCGATCCAACGCTCGCCACCGTGCCCACTCTCCACATGGTGTATGTGTACACCTCTGTTTCTCGACTCATACTCGATCCAACGAGTAGCCGCTGAACTGGATGGTTGGGATGGATAGAAGGCTTTCTCATATGCAGACTGTGGTGCCTCAACCTTCTCGCCAGGACACATGATTTTTGTTTTGCCGCCTGTACAGTGATCAGTGTGGCGTTGAAGATTGCATGCCTGTGTAAACCTCTGCTGACAGTGACTGCAGACTAGTGTATGTGCCAGCTTGGAGATGTTCTTGATGTAGAAGGCGTGGTGGTCCCACACTTCGATGGTCATGGTGTCACGGTAGTGAGCTGCTTGCCTGATCATGTGCCAGGTGCCCTCTTCGGTTGGTTCATACACGCAAATCCCGATCTTGGCGAAGAACTCTACCTTGTCCAGCTGATCCAGCGAGGTCTTGCGGACATCAGGTACTGTCTTGCCGTAGAACTGTGTGGCAAGCTCTCGTGCAGGAGCTGTACTGCTATCAGCTATCGCTCTTCGGCGGACTGCTAGACATCTCCAGAGACACATGTTGTCCCAGTAGGTATCAAGGGCAGTCATACTATTCTTCTGTCATAGCCAGTCTGGGAGGGGGCCTGTTCCAAGCAGAGGTTGGCGGTCGATGACAGCCCTGAACTCAATGTTGATTGATCGGACGAAAGCCCACTTGGTGTTGGGTCGATCGATCTTGTCTGTGTCGAGGTGGGCTTGCTCTCTTGCTGCCACCCAGTCTTGAGCTGCTCATACCGTGTTCATCCATGGGCTCCCTGGAGCATTCTTGTGGAAGAGCATCACCCTACCATCTTCGATGTGACGGATGCGATAGATATGGGTGTAGCGGAGGTAGAATGCATTCTGGACAGTCTGCTGGATCCTTTGCATGATCTGGCCTGTGAGGTCTCCTTCTAGACATCTGAAGGGTGTCCAGCATACTGACCGGCATCCTCTATCCTCTGTCTCCATTTCGCCGAGACACTGGTCGAGGATGTGTTCGCCTTCTCGTCTCATGCTCCGGGCTAAGGGCTCAGACCTCGGCCCCCTTATGCTCCGGGGTGGGCTCAGACCTCAGCATTGCTTAACGATCCTGTGTTTGAGAGTTAAGCGCTTTGGTGATGGGCCTCCATCTGCCTCGCTACAGTCTTGGCTTGCAAGCTAGCAGTCACCTCCTTGTCCAACTGACGATGCTCACGTATCCGCTGCGCTTTCTTGTGGGGATTCCAAGGATCCTCTATGGTAAGCGCTGGAAACCTTCCCTTATTCATTGCTCGGGAGAGTCATTTCTGCCACTCCTCGGCATGGACCTGTCCGATCATCTGGAGCAGGTCAGCTTTAGCGCAATAGCGTGAAGCTGTGCAGCAGTACTCATGGTGTATATCCCTGTGGATGCCTGCATAGGGTGCGGGGGACCCCTGCATTGGAGAGTTAAGCGCCCCAGTGAATGGGCCTCCAGCCGCCTCGGTACAGCCTTGGCTCGCAAGCTAGCAGTCACCTCCTCATCTAAGTGACTAAACTCACATATCCACTGCGCTTTCTTGTGGGGATTCCAAGCGCTCGAAACCTTCCTGTATTCTTTGCTCAGGAGAGTCGCTTCTGCCACTCCTCGGCACAGATCTGGTCGATCATCTGGAGCAGGTCGGCTTTCTTGGCCCTAGAGTGCCCTCTAAGGCCGAATTGCTTTGCAATAGCGTGAATCTGTGGAACAGTACTCATGGTGTATATCCCTGTGGATGCCTATCTCTAAATGGGTGTTCAGACCCTATTATGTGTGGCGATCAGTACCTGTGGATGCTTGTCTGGGCGTTCAGACCTATTATGTGTGGTGCTGGCGATCAGTACCTGTGGGTGGATGCCTGTCTCTAAATGGGCGTTCAACCCCATTATGTGTGGTGATCAGTACCGTGGGTGGTGTATAACCCTGTGGATGCCTGTCTGGGTGTTCAGACCCTATTATGTGTGGCGATCAGTACTGGAGGTGTATATCCCTGTGGGTGCCTGTCTCTAAATGGGCGGTGCGCATGCATGCCCCCTGGATAGGATAGTATGCACGCGTGTATAAATCCCTATGATAGAGGTATGGCTAAGTCCGTAAGATTGCGGTGCACACATGCGCATGCATCAGATCCACGTGTCAGTATTGTGAGAGAGTGTATGCTTATATTGTACTGAGAAATGACTTCATTCTCGTCGTTCTTGGCACCGATTAGGACCGGAATGAAGCGAGAATTTCAAAACTGTGTACCATTTTAAAATCGGACCAGAAATGGCCGAGTTAGCCATACATGCTAATAGTGAGATTTGAACCTGTGATTTTAAGTTTGCTAATAAACACAAAACAAGGATCCCCTGCATTAACTACCTCGGCCATGTATGCATTAGTAATTATAACTGATAAATTATGTGTTCTCATTGCCGTATTGCCGCGCTTATCAGTCCCTCTAGATCTTGACGTCACTTCGAGATAACGCAGTAACAGCAATTTTACAACCCACGCTCAGAGATAAGATTACTAAGAGGTGAGATTTTAGTGGTGTTGCGGTTGGTCAATCAATAGAGTATTGAATTGCATAGGATTCCCAGGCTGCAGGCTAGGGTTCAAAGCCGCTCAAAAGACCTCACTACGAAACTTACCTGAAATTTCGAAACTAGGTAAGACAGTAGGGCCAGGGTACCATGAGTAGGTTAGATAAAGACCTACCGCGACACTCCCCAGTGCGGGGTCAAAGCACCACAGACACACACACACGCACGCACGCACGCACACACACACACAGACACACACACACACACACATACACACCGGCTGGCTGGAATAGCAACAGGGTGGAGTAGGAGATAGGTGGGGTAGGATAGGTAGGATAGGTACATAAGTAGGATAAATAGGATAGGTAGAAAACTGTCCCACAGATAGAAAAACCTCCTCAGGGTACCGGTCAGCATAGAGAGAGAGAGAGAGAGAGAGAGGCCGGCCACTGGCCAGTATCCTGAGGAGGTTCTCCTGGACAGTGGGGTCCGCACGGGAGTTTTATATTCGCCACGGCCTTCCATGGCCATGGATCGCCGAACGGCGGCCAGTTGAGGGAGGTGGTATCATTTTAATTCCGACACTACTACTGAGAGTGTTCGCATGTCCAGAGAGATATCTGAAAAACTGCTGCCCCGATTTGACTCAAATCTTATGACAACAAAAAATCTTACAGTCAACGAGGATTACCAGACGTTGGCCGTGATCCGAATGAAAAAAACCGGATCTGAATTAGATCGAATTCGGAATCTATGGATGTCTCGGAAACTAGGCCTACTACTGCTCGGATTTAGCTCAAATGTTGGTCTTGATTCGTAAAATTCCAAAAATCCGAGAAATCCGGAAAATTAGGAAAATTTGGAAAATCAGAAAATGTTTTACGATCTGACTAAAATGCAAGGTCGAAGGTCTGCAATCTCTCTGCAATCTCTCATTGCTCTTATTAATCATGTAAACATATAGATCTAGCAAATGTAAATTTTGCGCAATATTGCCTAGATAAAATCGTTCGATATTATAGCGAATGCGCATCGCGATATATCGATTTATCGATTTATCGCATGACCCATGCAACAGCGTCCAGTAATAGTAATTTCAAAATATTCAACAGTTCGTTGTAAATCAAAAATGTGATGGAGGAAGATCGCATCGGAATGGTAGA
>JAVVLW010003943.1:0-49052 GCA_034401795.1 Chaetoderma sp. LZ-2023a | reverse complement strand
CACGACACGACGATGTTAAGATACACTGTTACAGCTGCCCATGTTACCTGAAACCTTGTTTAAAGATACACTGCTATACCTGCCCGTGTTACCTGAAACATTGTTTAAAGATACACTGCTATAGCTGCCCATGTTACCTGAAACCTTGTTTAAAGATACACTGCTATACCTGCCCGTGTTACCTGAAACATTGTTTAAAGATACACTGCTATAGCTGCCCGTGTTATCTGAAACCTTGTTTAAAGATACACTGCTATAGATGCCCATGTTACCTGACACCTTGTTTAAAGATACACTGCTATAGATGCCCATGTTACCTGAAACCTTGTTTAAAGATACACTGTTATAGCTGCCCGTGTTACCTGAAACCCTGTTTAAAGAAACACTGTTATAGATGCCCGTGTTACCTGAAACCTTGTTTAAAGATACACTGTTATAGCTGCCCATGTTACCTGAAACCTTGTTTAAAGATACACTGCTATAGATGCCCGTGTTATCTGAAACCTTGTTTAAAGAAACACTGTTATAGATGCCCGTGTTATCTGAAACCTTGTTTAAAGAAACACTGTTATAGATGCCCGTGTTATCTGAAACCTTGTTTAAAGATACACTGTTATAGCTGCCCATGTTATCTGAAACCTTGTTTAAAGATACACTGTTGTAGCTGCCCATGCTATCTGAAACCTTGTTTAAAGATACATTGATACAGCTGCCAATGTTATCTGAAACCTTGTTTAAAGATACATTGTTATAGCTGCCCGTGTTATCTGAAACCTTGTTTAAAGATACACTGCTGTAGCTGCCCGTGTTATCTGAAACCTTGTTTAAAGATACACTGCTATAGATGCCCATGTTACCTGAAAACCTTGTTTAAAGATACACTGCTATAGCTGCCCGTGTTACCTGACACCTTGTTTAAAGATACACTGCTATAGCTGCCCATGTTACCTGAAACCTTGTTTAAAGATACACTGCTATAGATGCCCATGTTACCTGAAACCTTGTTTAAAGATACACTGTTGTAGCTGCCCATGTTATCTGAAACCTTGTTTAAAGATACACTGCTATAGCTGCCCATGTTACCTGACACCTTGTTTAAAGATACACTGCTATAGATGCCCATGTGACCTGAAACCTTGTTTAAAGATACACTGTTATAGCTGCCCATGTTATCTGAAACCTTGCTTAAAGATACACTGTTGTAGCTGCCCATGTTATCTGAAACCTTGTTTAAAGATACATTGATACAGCTGCAATGTTATGTGAAACCTTGTTTAAAGATACACTGTTATAGCTGCCCATGTTACCTGACACCTTGTATGTATGTATGTAAATATTTCTAGAGCGCCAATTCCGAAATTAATCGCTCAAAGGCGCTTTACAAATTCTAAAGACGAAAAAGATACGTTTTTAGGCTAGATTTAAAAGGCTCAATTTTGTGGACAGTTTCGGATATGGGCAGGTAGATTATTCCAAAGTCTTGGACCGGAATTCGAAAATGCACGCTGTCCAACAACTAAATTAGTAGACGGGACCACACATAATGTCTGATCACTTGATCTTAGGGACCGAGGTGCAATTCTCTTTGTAATTAAAGTAGATAGATACTGTGGGGCTAGTCCATGTAAACATTTGTAAACGAGAAGCACGATGTTATACTGTATGCGCTCTCTCACAGGAAGCCAATGGAGTTGTTTGAGTACTGGTGTTATGTGGTCTGTTCGCTTGGTTCGTGTTATTATCCGTGCTGCCGTGTTCTGCACCCTCTGGACACGATGTATCTGCTCTGATGTAATTCCTGCTAGCAATGCATTTCCATAGTCTAATTTGGATGTTATAGAGGCGTGGATGAGGGTCTTAGTGGCATCTGCTGTCAGTAATGTTCTAATTTTGTTAATGTTTCTGAATGTGAAAAATAGCGATTGATAGAGGGACGTAACATGTTTGTTCATGGACATCGAGTCATCGAATATGACACCAATGTTCCTTGCACTAGAGTTAAAAGAAATGTTTTCGTCACCAATTTGAAGATGCTCTATGTCAAGTTTTGGTCGGAGTTGCCGTGACGAGATAAGTAGTATTTCAGTATTTTTATCGTTTAGCTGTAGAAAATTGTTAAGCATCCAGAGTTTTACATCGCGAATGCAAAGTTCTAATTTCTCACGAGCATCAAATTGACTATTTGGGCGGAAGGCTATATATAGCTGCGTGTCATCAGCGTAGAAATGATACTCAACTCCGTGCTTTTGCAGTAATCGACCAAGTGGTGATGTATATATTGTAAACAGCAGGGGCCCCAAAACGGATCCTTGAGGCACACCGGAAGTCAATGTACCATCGGATGATTTGGAGTTGTTTATGATGACAGTTTGACGGCGACATTTGAGATAGGACTCGAACCAAGACAGGACAGTGCCGGCAAGGCCCAGTTCCTGTAGACGCGACAACATAATTGTATGATCGATGGTGTCGAATGCGGCCGATAAGTCTAGTAACACCAATATCACACACATACGTTCGTCCATTGAACACAAAATGTCATTTTGCACACGAACTAGTGCCGTCTCGGTGCTGTGAAGCTTTCGGTATGCGCTCTGATATGGTTCAAGCAGATTGTTTACTTCCAAATGGTTGTTAAGATGATTAGCTACGACTTTTTCTAGGAGTTTTGAGACATAGGGGAGGTTGGACACTGGGCGATAGCTAGACAGCATATTTGGATCCAACGACGGTTTCTTTAATAAAGGCATCACATTTGCGGTTTTAAAATCGTCCGGCACAGTACCCTTTTCCATTGACATGTTAATTATTTTAGTTATCGCCGGCAATACCTCCTGAATGCAGTCTTTGAGTAGATATGTTGGAAGTGGATCCAATGCGCATGATTTTGTTGGAGAACTGCGAATAATTGCCAAGACCTCGTCAGCAGAAGCAGGGGTGAAACACGTCATTGTACAATCAAGTGGTGATGCGGTGCTGTCGCTCAGCCCTGTATAGTCAGCATGTTTTAGAATGTTACTACGAATCAATCCTATTTTGTCAAAGAAGTAGTTTGCAAATCTGTCAGCCAATTCTGTTGCATCCTTATGTTGGGGCAAGACATTGCTACCTATGCCCTTGTGGAGCAATTTATTAAACACTGAAAACAGTTTTCTCTGATCACTTGCATTGTCAGACACTAGTTTAGAATAGTAGTCCTGTTTTGCAGTAAGGATCATGGAGGTAGTAGTTTTGCGCCGATGTGCATATGCTTGGCGATGAACTTCTAACTGAGTTTTGCGGGCCAGATGTTCTAGTTTACGACACAGCTGTTTGGCATGTTTAATTTCACTGGTGTACCACGGTGCTTGAGGCCGAACCACGATTACCTTAGTTTTGAGAGGGGCATGCCTATCTATAATGTCTCGCAACTCACTATTGTACTGATTGACTAATTGTGATAAATCATCAGATGGATTACTATACAGAGTAGATGATAGAATATCTGATTGAATTAATGGAAGAGGTGGTGACCGTAAGTTCCTGTAATAAACAGTCTTCTTCGGCAGGGGTGGTTTAGCAAGTGTCAGATCGAATGTAACGAACGCATGGTCAGACGATATTGCACCACTGTCTACATTTACATTGCTTACGAGTGATTCGTTAGATCGTGTTATAACGAGGTCAAGTAAATGACCTTTCGTATGAGTAGGACTTCTGACATGTTGTTCCAAACACGAAGTTTCTAGGAGCGATTTCATAACTGATGCATTGTGATCATCCGACCTTTCCATATGAAAGTTGAAATCACCAAGTATTAGTAAGTTACCCGTGCTGAGTGCGTAGCGATCGAAAATTGATGATACTTCGCTGAATACCTGTGCTATTGGCGGATTGTGCTTTTTCGATGGGGTCGGGCGATATACTACTACAGCTCTGATTAGGGTAGCGTTTTGAACAATATCAAATCCAATGCACTCAAGAGTGTGGTATGTTGGCGACTTAATAACATTGATATCGAGTGACTCTTTGTACAAAACGCCCACACCACCACCAGTCCTGGACGATCTGGGAATTTGCTTAAATTGGTAACCCATTAATAATCCAGGATTGATATAACAAACACAATAGGCAGACGTTAATAAACATTTTGACTAAAACTCACTGTTATAAACATTCTAGAACTGCCAAATTTAGACAAACAATTTGGAGCAAATTATTGTTGATTGCTGCCACGTTCGGCGCATAAAATATCATTGTATCTTTAAACAAGGTGACACCTTGTTTAAAGATACACTGTTCTAGCTGCCCATGTTACCTGACACCTTGTTTAAAGATACACTGCTATAGATGCCCATGTTACCTGACACCTTGTTTAAAGATACACTGTTCTAGCTGCCCATGTTACCTGAAACGTTGTTTAAAGATACATTGTTATAGCTGCCCATGTTACCTGAAACGTTGTTTAAAGATACACTGTTATAGATGCCCATGTTACCTGAAACCTTGTTTAAAGATACACTGTTATAGCTGCCCATGTTACCTGACACCTTGTTTAAAGATACATTGTTATAGATGCACATGTTACCTGAAACCTTGATTAAAGATACCTTGTTATAGCTGCCCATGTTACCTGAAACCTTGTTTAAAGATACACTGATATAGATGCCCATGTTACCTGACACCTTGTTTAAAGATACACTGCTATAGATGACCATGTTATCTGAAACCTTGTTTAAAGATACACTGTTATAGATGCCCATGTTACCTGAAACCTTGTTTAAAGATACACTGTTATAGATGACCATGTTACCTGAAACCTTGTTTAAAGATACACTGCTATAGATGCCCATGTTACCTGAAACCTTGTTTAAAGATACATTGTTATAGCTGCCCATGTTATCTGAAACCTTGTTTAAAGATACACTGTTATAGCTGCCCATGTTACCTGAAACCTTGTTTAAAGATACACTGTTATAGCTGCCCATGTTACCTGAAACCTTGTTTAAAGATACACTGCTATAGATGACCATGTTACCTGACACCTTGTTTATAGATACACTGCTATAGATGCCCATGTTACCTGAAACCTTGTTTAAAGATACACTGCTATAGATGCCCATGTTACCTGAAACCTTGTTTAAAGATACATTGCTATAGATGCCCATGTTATCTGAAACCTTGTTTAAAGATACACTGCTATAGATGCCCATGTTACCTGAAACCTTGTTTAAAGATACACTGCTATACATGTCCATTTTACCTGACACCTTGTTTAAAGATACACTGCTATAGATGCCCGTGTTACCTGAAACCTTGTTTAAAGATACACTGTTATAGCTGCCCATGGAACCTGAAACCTTGTTTGAAGATACACTGTTCTAGCTGCCCGTGTTACCTGAAACCTTGTTTAAAGATACATTGTTATAGCTGCCCATGTTATCTGAAACCTTGTTTAAAGATACACTGTTATAGATGCCCATGTTACCTGAAACCTTGTTTAAAGATACACTGCTATAGCTGCCCATGTTACCTAACACCTTGTTTAAAGATACACTGTTACAGCTTCCCGTGTTACCTGAAACCTTGTTTAAAGATACACTGCTATAGATGCCCATGTTACCTGAAACCTTGTTTAAAGATACACTCTTACAGCTGCCCGTGTTACCTGAAACCTTGTTTAAAGATACACTGTTACAGCTGCCCGTGTTACCTGAAACCTTGTTTAAAGATACACTGTTACAGCTGCTCATGTTACCTGAAACCTTGTTTAAAGATACACTGTTCTAGCTGCCCATGTTACCTGAAACGTTGTTTAAAGATACATTGTTATAGCTGCCCATGTTACCTGAAACCTTGATTAAAGATACCTTGTTATAGCTGCCCATGTTACCTGACACCTTGTTTAAAGATACATTGTTATAGATGCACATGTTACCTGAAACCTTGTTTAAAGAGACATTGTTATAGATGCCCGTGTTATCTGAAACCTTGTTTAAAGATACACTGTTATAGCTGCCCATTTTACCTGAAACCTTGTTCAAAGATACACTGTTATAGCTGCCCATGTTACCTGACACCTTGTTTAAAGATACATTGTTATAGATGCACATGTTACCTGAAACCTTGATTAAAGATACCTTGTTATAGCTGCCCATGTTACCTGAAACCTTGTTTAAAGATACACTGCTATAGATGACCATGTTACCTGACACCTTGTTTATAGATACACTGCTATAGATGCCCATGTTACCTGAAACCTTGTTTAAAGATACACTGCTATAGATGCCCATGTTACCTGAAACCTTGTTTAAAGATACATTGCTATAGATGCCCATGTTATCTGAAACCTTGTTTAAAGATACACTGCTATAGATGCCCATGTTACCTGAAACCTTGTTTAAAGATACACTGCTATACATGTCCATTTTACCTGACACCTTGTTTAAAGATACACTGCTATAGATGCCCGTGTTACCTGAAACCTTGTTTAAAGATACACTGTTATAGCTGCCCATGGAACCTGAAACCTTGTTTGAAGATACACTGTTCTAGATGCCCGTGTTACCTGAAACCTTGTTTAAAGATACATTGTTATAGCTGCCCATGTTATCTGAAACCTTGTTTAAAGATACACTGTTATAGATGCCCATGTTACCTGAAACCTTGTTTAAAGATACACTGCTATAGCTGCCCATGTTACCTAACACCTTGTTTAAAGATACACTGTTACAGCTTCCCGTGTTACCTGAAACCTTGTTTAAAGATACACTGCTATAGATGCCCATGTTACCTGAAACCTTGTTTAAAGATACACTCTTACAGCTGCCCGTGTTACCTGAAACCTTGTTTAAAGATACACTGTTACAGCTGCCCGTGTTACCTGAAACCTTGTTTAAAGATACACTGTTACAGCTGCTCATGTTACCTGAAACCTTGATTAAAGATACCTTGTTATAGCTGCCCATGTTACCTGAAACCTTGTTTAAAGATACACTGCTATAGATGACCATGTTACCTGACACCTTGTTTATAGATACACTGCTATAGATGCCCATGTTACCTGAAACCTTGTTTAAAGATACACTGCTATAGATGCCCATGTTACCTGAAACCTTGTTTAAAGATACATTGCTATAGATGCCCATGTTATCTGAAACCTTGTTTAAAGATACACTGCTATAGATGCCCATGTTACCTGAAACCTTGTTTAAAGATACACTGCTATACATGTCCATTTTACCTGACACCTTGTTTAAAGATACACTGCTATAGATGCCCGTGTTACCTGAAACCTTGTTTAAAGATACACTGTTATAGCTGCCCATGGAACCTGAAACCTTGTTTGAAGATACACTGTTCTAGATGCCCGTGTTACCTGAAACCTTGTTTAAAGATACATTGTTATAGCTGCCCATGTTATCTGAAACCTTGTTTAAAGATACACTGTTATAGATGCCCATGTTACCTGAAACCTTGTTTAAAGATACACTGCTATAGCTGCCCATGTTACCTAACACCTTGTTTAAAGATACACTGTTACAGCTTCCCGTGTTACCTGAAACCTTGTTTAAAGATACACTGCTATAGATGCCCATGTTACCTGAAACCTTGTTTAAAGATACACTCTTACAGCTGCCCGTGTTACCTGAAACCTTGTTTAAAGATACACTGTTACAGCTGCCCGTGTTACCTGAAACCTTGTTTAAAGATACACTGTTACAGCTGCTCATGTTACCTGAAACCTTGTTTAAAGATACACTGTTCTAGCTGCCCATGTTACCTGAAACGTTGTTTAAAGATACATTGTTATAGCTGCCCATGTTACCTGAAACCTTGATTAAAGATACCTTGTTATAGCTGCCCATGTTACCTGACACCTTGTTTAAAGATACATTGTTATAGATGCACATGTTACCTGAAACCTTGTTTAAAGAGACATTGTTATAGATGCCCGTGTTATCTGAAACCTTGTTTAAAGATACACTGTTATAGCTGCCCATTTTACCTGAAACCTTGTTCAAAGATACACTGTTATAGCTGCCCATGTTACCTGACACCTTGTTTAAAGATACATTGTTATAGATGCACATGTTACCTGAAACCTTGATTAAAGATACCTTGTTATAGCTGCCCATGTTACCTGAAACCTTGTTTAAAGATACACTGATATAGATGCCCGTGTTACCTGACACCTTGTTTAAAGATACACTGCTATAGATGACCATGTTATCTGAAACCTTGTTTAAAGATACACTGTTGTAGC
Source organism: Chaetoderma sp. LZ-2023a (assembly GCA_034401795.1). Classification (NCBI taxonomy): domain Eukaryota; kingdom Metazoa; phylum Mollusca; class Caudofoveata; order Chaetodermatida; family Chaetodermatidae; genus Chaetoderma; species Chaetoderma sp. LZ-2023a. The sequence continues at coordinate 40,807 of JAVVLW010003943.1, read as the reverse complement.
TGCCCATGCTATCTGAAACCTTGTTTAAAGATACATTGATACAGCTGCCAATGTTATCTGAAACCTTGTTTAAAGATACATTGTTATAGCTGCCCGTGTTATCTGAAACCTTGTTTAAAGATACACTGCTGTAGCTGCCCGTGTTATCTGAAACCTTGTTTAAAGATACACTGCTATAGATGCCCATGTTACCTGAAACCTTGTTTAAAGATACACTGCTATAGCTGCCCGTGTTACCTGACACCTTGTTTAAAGATACACTGCTATAGCTGCCCATGTTACCTGAAACCTTGTTTAAAGATACACTGTTATAGCTGCCCATGTTACCTGACACCTTGTTTAAAGATACACTGCTATAGATGCCCATGTTACCTGAAACCTTGTTTAAAGATACACTGTTGTAGCTGCCCATGTTATCTGAAACCTTGTTTAAAGATACACTGCTATAGCTGCCCATGTTACCTGACACCTTGTTTAAAGATACACTGCTATAGATGCCCATGTGACCTGAAACCTTGTTTAAAGATACACTGTTATAGCTGCCCATGTTATCTGAAACCTTGCTTAAAGATACACTGTTGTAGCTGCCCATGTTATCTGAAACCTTGTTTAAAGATACATTGATACAGCTGCCAATGTTATGTGAAACCTTGTTTAAAGATACACTGTTATAGCTGCCCATGTTACCTGACACCTTGTATGTATGTATGTAAATATTTCTAGAGCGCCAATTCCGAAATTAATCGCTCAAAGGCGCTTTACAAATTCTAAAGACGAAAAAGATACGTTTTTAGGCTAGATTTAAAAGGCTCAATTTTGTGACAGTTTCGGATATGGGCAGGTAGATTATTCCAAAGTCTTGGACCGGAATTCGAAAATGCACGCTGTCCAACAACTAAATTAGTAGACGGGACCACACATAATGTCTGATCACTTGATCTTAGGGACCGAGGTGCAATTCTCTTTGTAATTAAAGTAGATAGATACTGTGGGGCTAGTCCATGTAAACATTTGTAAACGAGAAGCACGATGTTATACTGTATGCGCTCTCTCACAGGAAGCCAATGGAGTTGTTTGAGTACTGGTGTTATGTGGTCTGTTCGCTTGGTTCGTGTTATTATCCGTGCTGCCGTGTTCTGCACCCTCTGGACACGATGTATCTGCTCTGATGTAATTCCTGCTAGCAATGCATTTCCATAGTCTAATTTGGATGTTATAGAGGCGTGGATGAGGGTCTTAGTGGCATCTGCTGTCAGTAATGTTCTAATTTTGTTAATGTTTCTGAATGTGAAAAATAGCGATTGATAGAGGGACGTAACATGTTTGTTCATGGACATCGAGTCATCGAATATGACACCAATGTTCCTTGCACTAGAGTTAAAAGAAATGTTTTCGTCACCAATTTGAAGATGCTCTATGTCAAGTTTTGGTCGGAGTTGCCGTGACGAGATAAGTAGTATTTCAGTATTTTTATCGTTTAGCTGTAGAAAATTGTTAAGCATCCAGAGTTTTACATCGCGAATGCAAAGTTCTAATTTCTCACGAGCATCAAATTGACTATTTGGGCGGAAGGCTATATATAGCTGCGTGTCATCAGCGTAGAAATGATACTCAACTCCGTGCTTTTGCAGTAATCGACCAAGTGGTGATGTATATATTGTAAACAGCAGGGGCCCCAAAACGGATCCTTGAGGCACACCGGAAGTCAATGTACCATCGGATGATTTGGAGTTGTTTATGATGACAGTTTGACGGCGACATTTGAGATAGGACTCGAACCAAGACAGGACAGTGCCGGCAAGGCCCAGTTCCTGTAGACGCGACAACATAATTGTATGATCGATGGTGTCGAATGCGGCCGATAAGTCTAGTAACACCAATATCACACACATACGTTCGTCCATTGAACACAAAATGTCATTTTGCACACGAACTAGTGCCGTCTCGGTGCTGTGAAGCTTTCGGTATGCGCTCTGATATGGTTCAAGCAGATTGTTTACTTCCAAATGGTTGTTAAGATGATTAGCTACGACTTTTTCTAGGAGTTTTGAGACATAGGGGAGGTTGGACACTGGGCGATAGCTAGACAGCATATTTGGATCCAACGACGGTTTCTTTAATAAAGGCATCACATTTGCGGTTTTAAAATCGTCCGGCACAGTACCCTTTTCCATTGACATGTTAATTATTTTAGTTATCGCCGGCAATACCTCCTGAATGCAGTCTTTGAGTAGATATGTTGGAAGTGGATCCAATGCGCATGATTTTGTTGGAGAACTGCGAATAATTGCCAAGACCTCGTCAGCAGAAGCAGGGGTGAAACACGTCATTGTACAATCAAGTGGTGATGCGGTGCTGTCGCTCAGCCCTGTATAGTCAGCATGTTTTAGAATGTTACTACGAATCAATCCTATTTTGTCAAAGAAGTAGTTTGCAAATCTGTCAGCCAATTCTGTTGCATCCTTATGTTGGGGCAAGACATTGCTACCTATGCCCTTGTGGAGCAATTTATTAAACACTGAAAACAGTTTTCTCTGATCACTTGCATTGTCAGACACTAGTTTAGAATAGTAGTCCTGTTTTGCAGTAAGGATCATGGAGGTAGTAGTTTTGCGCCGATGTGCATATGCTTGGCGATGAACTTCTAACTGAGTTTTGCGGGCCAGATGTTCTAGTTTACGACACAGCTGTTTGGCATGTTTAATTTCACTGGTGTACCACGGTGCTTGAGGCCGAACCACGATTACCTTAGTTTTGAGAGGGGCATGCCTATCTATAATGTCTCGCAACTCACTATTGTACTGATTGACTAATTGTGATAAATCATCAGATGGATTACTATACAGAGTAGATGATAGAATATCTGATTGAATTAATGGAAGAGGTGGTGACCGTAAGTTCCTGTAATAAACAGTCTTCTTCGGCAGGGGTGGTTTAGCAAGTGTCAGATCGAATGTAACGAACGCATGGTCAGACGATATTGCACCACTGTCTACATTTACATTGCTTACGAGTGATTCGTTAGATCGTGTTATAACGAGGTCAAGTAAATGACCTTTCGTATGAGTAGGACTTCTGACATGTTGTTCCAAACACGAAGTTTCTAGGAGCGATTTCATAACTGATGCATTGTGATCATCCGACCTTTCCATATGAAAGTTGAAATCACCAAGTATTAGTAAGTTACCCGTGCTGAGTGCGTAGCGATCGAAAATTGATGATACTTCGCTGAATACCTGTGCTATTGGCGGATTGTGCTTTTTCGATGGGGTCGGGCGATATACTACTACAGCTCTGATTAGGGTAGCGTTTTGAACAATATCAAATTCAATGCACTCAAGAGTGTGGTATGTTGGCGACTTAATAACATTGATATCGAGTGACTCTTTGTACAAAACGCCCACACCACCACCAGTCCTGGACGATCTGGGAATTTGCTTAAATTGGTAACCCATTAATAATCCAGGATTGATATAACAAACACAATAGGCAGACGTTAATAAACATTTTGACTAAAAGTCACTGTTATAAACATTCTAGAACTGCCAAATTTAGACAAACAATTTGGAGCAAATTATTGTTGATTGCTGCCACGTTCGGCGCATAAAATATCATTGTATCTTTAAACAAGGTGACACCTTGTTTAAAGATACACTGTTCTAGCTGCCCATGTTACCTGACACCTTGTTTAAAGATACACTGCTATAGATGCCCATGTTACCTGACACCTTGTTTAAAGATACACTGTTCTAGCTGCCCATGTTACCTGAAACGTTGTTTAAAGATACATTGTTATAGCTGCCCATGTTACCTGAAACGTTGTTTAAAGATACACTGTTATAGCTGCCCATGTTACCTGAAACGTTGTTTAAAGATACATTGTTATAGCTGCCCATGTTACCTGAAACCTTGTTTAAAGATACACTGCTATAGCTGCCCATGTTACCTGAAACCTTGTTTAAAGATACATTGTTATAGCTGCCCATGTTACCTGAAACCTTGTTTAAAGATACATTGTTATAGCTGCCCATGTTACCTGAAACCTTGTTTAAAGATACATTGTTATAGCTGCCCATGTTACCTGAAACCTTGATTAAAGATACACTGTTTTAGCTGCCCGTGTTACCTGAAACCTTGATTAAAGATAAATTGTTATAGCTGCCCATGTTACCTGAAACCTTGATTAAAGATACACTGTTACAGCTGCTCATGTTACCTGAAACCTTGTTTAAAGATACACTGTTACAGCTGCTCATGTTACCTGAAACCTTGTTTAAAGATACATTGTTATAGCTGCTCATGTTACCTGAAACCTTGTTTAAAGATACACTGTTACTGCTGCTCATGTTACCTGAAACCTTGTTTAAAGATACACTGTTACAGCTGCTCATGTTACCTGAAACCTTGTTTAAAGATACACTGTTACAGCTGCTCATGTTACCTGAAACCTTGTTTAAAGATACACTGTTCTAGCTGCCCATGTTACCTGAAACGTTGTTTAAAGATACATTGTTATAGCTGCCCATGTTACCTGAAACCTTGATTAAAGATACCTTGTTATAGCTGCCCATGTTACCTGACACCTTGTTTAAAGATACATTGTTATAGATGCACATGTTACCTGAAACCTTGTTTAAAGAGACATTGTTATAGATGCCCGTGTTATCTGAAACCTTGTTTAAAGATACACTGTTATAGATGCCCATGTTACCTGAAACCTTGTTTAAAGATACACTGTTATAGCTGCCCATGTTACCTGACACCTTGTTTAAAGATACATTGTTATAGATGCACATGTTACCTGAAACCTTGATTAAAGATACCTTGTTATAGCTGCCCATGTTACCTGAAACCTTGTTTAAAGATACACTGATATAGATGCCCATGTTACCTGACACCTTGTTTAAAGATACACTGCTATAGATGACCATGTTATCTGAAACCTTGTTTAAAGATACACTGTTATAGATGACCATGTTACCTGAAACCTTGTTTAAAGATACACTGCTATAGATGCCCATGTTACCTGAAACCTTGTTTAAAGATACATTGTTATAGCTGCCCATGTTATCTGAAACCTTGTTTAAAGATACACTGTTATAGCTGCCCATGTTACCTGAAACCTTGTTTAAAGATACACTGTTATAGCTGCCCATGTTACCTGAAACCTTGTTTAAAGATACACTGCTATAGATGACCATGTTACCTGACACCTTGTTTATAGATACACTGCTATAGATGCCCATGTTACCTGAAACCTTGTTTAAAGATACACTGCTATAGATGCCCATGTTACCTGAAACCTTGTTTAAAGATACATTGCTATAGATGCCCATTTTATCTGAAACCTTGTTTAAAGATACACTGCTATAGATGCCCATGTTACCTGAAACCTTGTTTAAAGATACACTGCTATACATGTCCATTTTACCTGACACCTTGTTTAAAGATACACTGCTATAGATGCCCGTGTTACCTGAAACCTTGTTTAAAGATACACTGTTATAGCTGCCCATGGAACCTGAAACCTTGTTTGAAGATACACTGTTCTAGCTGCCCGTGTTACCTGAAACCTTGTTTAAAGATACATTGTTATAGCTGCCCATGTTATCTGAAACCTTGTTTAAAGATACACTGTTATAGATGCCCATGTTACCTGAAACCTTGTTTAAAGATACACTGCTATAGCTGCCCATGTTACCTAACACCTTGTTTAAAGATACACTGTTACAGCTTCCCGTGTTACCTGAAACCTTGTTTAAAGATACACTGCTATAGATGCCCATGTTACCTGAAACCTTGTTTAAAGATACACTCTTACAGCTGCCCGTGTTACCTGAAACCTTGTTTAAAGATACACTGTTACAGCTGCCCGTGTTACCTGAAACCTTGTTTAAAGATACACTGTTACAGCTGCTCATGTTACCTGAAACCTTGTTTAAAGATACACTGTTCTAGCTGCCCATGTTACCTGAAACGTTGTTTAAAGATACATTGTTATAGCTGCCCATGTTACCTGAAACCTTGATTAAAGATACCTTGTTATAGCTGCCCATGTTACCTGACACCTTGTTTAAAGATACATTGTTATAGATGCACATGTTACCTGAAACCTTGTTTAAAGAGACATTGTTATAGATGCCCGTGTTATCTGAAACCTTGTTTAAAGATACACTGTTATAGCTGCCCATTTTACCTGAAACCTTGTTCAAAGATACACTGTTATAGCTGCCCATGTTACCTGACACCTTGTTTAAAGATACATTGTTATAGATGCACATGTTACCTGAAACCTTGATTAAAGATACCTTGTTATAGCTGCCCATGTTACCTGAAACCTTGTTTAAAGATACACTGCTATAGATGACCATGTTACCTGACACCTTGTTTATAGATACACTGCTATAGATGCCCATGTTACCTGAAACCTTGTTTAAAGATACACTGCTATAGATGCCCATGTTACCTGAAACCTTGTTTAAAGATACATTGCTATAGATGCCCATGTTATCTGAAACCTTGTTTAAAGATACACTGCTATAGATGCCCATGTTACCTGAAACCTTGTTTAAAGATACACTGCTATACATGTCCATTTTACCTGACACCTTGTTTAAAGATACACTGCTATAGATGCCCGTGTTACCTGAAACCTTGTTTAAAGATACACTGTTATAGCTGCCCATGGAACCTGAAACCTTGTTTGAAGATACACTGTTCTAGATGCCCGTGTTACCTGAAACCTTGTTTAAAGATACATTGTTATAGCTGCCCATGTTATCTGAAACCTTGTTTAAAGATACACTGTTATAGATGCCCATGTTACCTGAAACCTTGTTTAAAGATACACTGCTATAGCTGCCCATGTTACCTAACACCTTGTTTAAAGATACACTGTTACAGCTTCCCGTGTTACCTGAAACCTTGTTTAAAGATACACTGCTATAGATGCCCATGTTACCTGAAACCTTGTTTAAAGATACACTCTTACAGCTGCCCGTGTTACCTGAAACCTTGTTTAAAGATACACTGTTACAGCTGCCCGTGTTACCTGAAACCTTGTTTAAAGATACACTGTTACAGCTGCTCATGTTACCTGAAACCTTGTTTAAAGATACACTGTTCTAGCTGCCCATGTTACCTGAAACGTTGTTTAAAGATACATTGTTATAGCTGCCCATGTTACCTGAAACCTTGATTAAAGATACCTTGTTATAGCTGCCCATGTTACCTGACACCTTGTTTAAAGATACATTGTTATAGATGCACATGTTACCTGAAACCTTGTTTAAAGAGACATTGTTATAGATGCCCGTGTTATCTGAAACCTTGTTTAAAGATACACTGTTATAGCTGCCCATTTTACCTGAAACCTTGTTCAAAGATACACTGTTATAGCTGCCCATGTTACCTGACACCTTGTTTAAAGATACATTGTTATAGATGCACATGTTACCTGAAACCTTGATTAAAGATACCTTGTTATAGCTGCCCATGTTACCTGAAACCTTGTTTAAAGATACACTGATATAGATGCCCGTGTTACCTGACACCTTGTTTAAAGATACACTGCTATAGATGACCATGTTATCTGAAACCTTGTTTAAAGATACACTGTTGTAGCTGCCCATGCTATCTGAAACCTTGTTTAAAGATACATTGATACAGCTGCCAATGTTATCTGAAACCTTGTTTAAAGATACATTGTTATAGCTGCCCGTGTTATCTGAAACCTTGTTTAAAGATACACTGCTGTAGCTGCCCGTGTTATCTGAAACCTTGTTTAAAGATACACTGCTATAGATGCCCATGTTACCTGAAACCTTGTTTAAAGATACACTGCTATAGCTGCCCGTGTTACCTGACACCTTGTTTAAAGATACACTGCTATAGCTGCCCATGTTACCTGAAACCTTGTTTAAAGATACACTGTTATAGCTGCCCATGTTACCTGACACCTTGTTTAAAGATACACTGCTATAGATGCCCATGTTACCTGAAACCTTGTTTAAAGATACACTGTTGTAGCTGCCCATGTTATCTGAAACCTTGTTTAAAGATACACTGCTATAGCTGCCCATGTTACCTGACACCTTGTTTAAAGATACACTGCTATAGATGCCCATGTGACCTGAAACCTTGTTTAAAGATACACTGTTATAGCTGCCCATGTTATCTGAAACCTTGCTTAAAGATACACTGTTGTAGCTGCCCATGTTATCTGAAACCTTGTTTAAAGATACATTGATACAGCTGCCAATGTTATGTGAAACCTTGTTTAAAGATACACTGTTATAGCTGCCCATGTTACCTGACACCTTGTATGTATGTATGTAAATATTTCTAGAGCGCCAATTCCGAAATTAATCGCTCAAAGGCGCTTTACAAATTCTAAAGACGAAAAAGATACGTTTTTAGGCTAGATTTAAAAGGCTCAATTTTGTGACAGTTTCGGATATGGGCAGGTAGATTATTCCAAAGTCTTGGACCGGAATTCGAAAATGCACGCTGTCCAACAACTAAATTAGTAGACGGGACCACACATAATGTCTGATCACTTGATCTTAGGGACCGAGGTGCAATTCTCTTTGTAATTAAAGTAGATAGATACTGTGGGGCTAGTCCATGTAAACATTTGTAAACGAGAAGCACGATGTTATACTGTATGCGCTCTCTCACAGGAAGCCAATGGAGTTGTTTGAGTACTGGTGTTATGTGGTCTGTTCGCTTGGTTCGTGTTATTATCCGTGCTGCCGTGTTCTGCACCCTCTGGACACGATGTATCTGCTCTGATGTAATTCCTGCTAGCAATGCATTTCCATAGTCTAATTTGGATGTTATAGAGGCGTGGATGAGGGTCTTAGTGGCATCTGCTGTCAGTAATGTTCTAATTTTGTTAATGTTTCTGAATGTGAAAAATAGCGATTGATAGAGGGACGTAACATGTTTGTTCATGGACATCGAGTCATCGAATATGACACCAATGTTCCTTGCACTAGAGTTAAAAGAAATGTTTTCGTCACCAATTTGAAGATGCTCTATGTCAAGTTTTGGTCGGAGTTGCCGTGACGAGATAAGTAGTATTTCAGTATTTTTATCGTTTAGCTGTAGAAAATTGTTAAGCATCCAGAGTTTTACATCGCGAATGCAAAGTTCTAATTTCTCACGAGCATCAAATTGACTATTTGGGCGGAAGGCTATATATAGCTGCGTGTCATCAGCGTAGAAATGATACTCAACTCCGTGCTTTTGCAGTAATCGACCAAGTGGTGATGTATATATTGTAAACAGCAGGGGCCCCAAAACGGATCCTTGAGGCACACCGGAAGTCAATGTACCATCGGATGATTTGGAGTTGTTTATGATGACAGTTTGACGGCGACATTTGAGATAGGACTCGAACCAAGACAGGACAGTGCCGGCAAGGCCCAGTTCCTGTAGACGCGACAACATAATTGTATGATCGATGGTGTCGAATGCGGCCGATAAGTCTAGTAACACCAATATCACACACATACGTTCGTCCATTGAACACAAAATGTCATTTTGCACACGAACTAGTGCCGTCTCGGTGCTGTGAAGCTTTCGGTATGCGCTCTGATATGGTTCAAGCAGATTGTTTACTTCCAAATGGTTGTTAAGATGATTAGCTACGACTTTTTCTAGGAGTTTTGAGACATAGGGGAGGTTGGACACTGGGCGATAGCTAGACAGCATATTTGGATCCAACGACGGTTTCTTTAATAAAGGCATCACATTTGCGGTTTTAAAATCGTCCGGCACAGTACCCTTTTCCATTGACATGTTAATTATTTTAGTTATCGCCGGCAATACCTCCTGAATGCAGTCTTTGAGTAGATATGTTGGAAGTGGATCCAATGCGCATGATTTTGTTGGAGAACTGCGAATAATTGCCAAGACCTCGTCAGCAGAAGCAGGGGTGAAACACGTCATTGTACAATCAAGTGGTGATGCGGTGCTGTCGCTCAGCCCTGTATAGTCAGCATGTTTTAGAATGTTACTACGAATCAATCCTATTTTGTCAAAGAAGTAGTTTGCAAATCTGTCAGCCAATTCTGTTGCATCCTTATGTTGGGGCAAGACATTGCTACCTATGCCCTTGTGGAGCAATTTATTAAACACTGAAAACAGTTTTCTCTGATCACTTGCATTGTCAGACACTAGTTTAGAATAGTAGTCCTGTTTTGCAGTAAGGATCATGGAGGTAGTAGTTTTGCGCCGATGTGCATATGCTTGGCGATGAACTTCTAACTGAGTTTTGCGGGCCAGATGTTCTAGTTTACGACACAGCTGTTTGGCATGTTTAATTTCACTGGTGTACCACGGTGCTTGAGGCCGAACCACGATTACCTTAGTTTTGAGAGGGGCATGCCTATCTATAATGTCTCGCAACTCACTATTGTACTGATTGACTAATTGTGATAAATCATCAGATGGATTACTATACAGAGTAGATGATAGAATATCTGATTGAATTAATGGAAGAGGTGGTGACCGTAAGTTCCTGTAATAAACAGTCTTCTTCGGCAGGGGTGGTTTAGCAAGTGTCAGATCGAATGTAACGAACGCATGGTCAGACGATATTGCACCACTGTCTACATTTACATTGCTTACGAGTGATTCGTTAGATCGTGTTATAACGAGGTCAAGTAAATGACCTTTCGTATGAGTAGGACTTCTGACATGTTGTTCCAAACACGAAGTTTCTAGGAGCGATTTCATAACTGATGCATTGTGATCATCCGACCTTTCCATATGAAAGTTGAAATCACCAAGTATTAGTAAGTTACCCGTGCTGAGTGCGTAGCGATCGAAAATTGATGATACTTCGCTGAATACCTGTGCTATTGGCGGATTGTGCTTTTTCGATGGGGTCGGGCGATATACTACTACAGCTCTGATTAGGGTAGCGTTTTGAACAATATCAAATCCAATGCACTCAAGAGTGTGGTATGTTGGCGACTTAATAACATTGATATCGAGTGACTCTTTGTACAAAACGCCCACACCACCACCAGTCCTGGACGATCTGGGAATTTGCTTAAATTGGTAACCCATTAATAATCCAGGATTGATATAACAAACACAATAGGCAGACGTTAATAAACATTTTGACTAAAACTCACTGTTATAAACATTCTAGAACTGCCAAATTTAGACAAACAATTTGGAGCAAATTATTGTTGATTGCTGCCACGTTCGGCGCATAAAATATCATTGTATCTTTAAACAAGGTGACACCTTGTTTAAAGATACACTGTTCTAGCTGCCCATGTTACCTGACACCTTGTTTAAAGATACACTGCTATAGATGCCCATGTTACCTGACACCTTGTTTAAAGATACACTGTTCTAGCTGCCCATGTTACCTGAAACGTTGTTTAAAGATACATTGTTATAGCTGCCCATGTTACCTGAAACGTTGTTTAAAGATACACTGTTATAGCTGCCCATGTTACCTGAAACGTTGTTTAAAGATACATTGTTATAGCTGCCCATGTTACCTGAAACCTTGTTTAAAGATACACTGCTATAGCTGCCCATGTTACCTGAAACCTTGTTTAAAGATACATTGTTATAGCTGCCCATGTTACCTGAAACCTTGTTTAAAGATACATTGTTATAGCTGCCCATGTTACCTGAAACCTTGTTTAAAGATACATTGTTATAGCTGCCCATGTTACCTGAAACCTTGATTAAAGATACACTGTTTTAGCTGCCCGTGTTACCTGAAACCTTGATTAAAGATACATTGTTATAGCTGCCCATGTTACCTGAAACCTTGATTAAAGATACACTGTTACAGCTGCTCATGTTACCTGAAACCTTGTTTAAAGATACACTGTTACAGCTGCTCATGTTACCTGAAACCTTGTTTAAAGATACATTGTTATAGCTGCTCATGTTACCTGAAACCTTGTTTAAAGATACACTGTTACTGCTGCTCATGTTACCTGAAACCTTGTTTAAAGATACACTGTTACAGCTGCTCATGTTACCTGAAACCTTGTTTAAAGATACACTGTTACAGCTGCTCATGTTACCTGAAACCTTGTTTAAAGATACACTGTTCTAGCTGCCCATGTTACCTGAAACGTTGTTTAAAGATACATTGTTATAGCTGCCCATGTTACCTGAAACCTTGAATAAAGATACCTTGTTATAGCTGCCCATGTTACCTGACACCTTGTTTAAAGATACATTGTTATAGATGCACATGTTACCTGAAACCTTGTTTAAAGAGACATTGTTATAGATGCCCGTGTTATCTGAAACCTTGTTTAAAGATACACTGTTATAGATGCCCATGTTACCTGAAACCTTGTTTAAAGATACACTGTTATAGCTGCCCATGTTACCTGACACCTTGTTTAAAGATACATTGTTATAGATGCACATGTTACCTGAAACCTTGATTAAAGATACCTTGTTATAGCTGCCCATGTTACCTGAAACCTTGTTTAAAGATACACTGATATAGATGCCCATGTTACCTGACACCTTGTTTAAAGATACACTGCTATAGATGACCATGTTATCTAAAACCTTGTTTAAAGATACACTGTTATAGATGCCCATGTTACCTGAAACCTTGTTTAAAGATACACTGTTATAGATGCCCATGTTACCTGAAACCTTGTTTAAAGATACACTGCTATAGATGCCCATGTTACCTGAAACCTTGTTTAAAGATACATTGTTATAGCTGCCAATGTTATCTGAAACCTTGTTTAAAGATACACTGTTATAGCTGCCCATGTTACCTGAAACCTTGTTTAAAGATACACTGTTATAGCTGCCCATGTTACCTGAAACCTTGTTTAAAGATACACTGCTATAGATGACCATGTTACCTGACACCTTGTTTATAGATACACTGCTATAGATGCCCATGTTACCTGCAACCTTGTTTAAAGATACACTGCTATAGATGCCCATGTTACCTGAAACCTTGTTTAAAGATACATTGCTATAGATGCCCATGTTATCTGAAACCTTGTTTAAAGATACACTGCTATAGATGCCCATGTTACCTGAAACCTTGTTTAAAGATACACTGCTATACATGTCCATTTTACCTGACACCTTGTTTAAAGATACACTGCTATAGATGCCCGTGTTACCTGAAACCTTGTTTAAAGATACACTGTTATAGCTGCCCATGTTACCTGAAACCTTGTTTGAAGATACACTGTTCTAGCTGCCCGTGTTACCTGAAACCTTGTTTAAAGATACATTGTTATAGCTGCCCGTGTTATCTGAAACCTTGTTTAAAGATACACTGTTATAGATGCCCATGTTACCTGAAACCTTGTTTAATGATACACTGCTATAGCTGCCCATGTTACCTAACACCTTGTTTAAAGATACACTGTTACAGCTTCCCGTGTTACCTGAAACCTTGTTTAAAGATACACTGCTATAGATGCCCATGTTACCTGAAACCTTGTTTAAAGATACACTCTTACAGCTGCCCGTGTTACCTGAAACCTTGTTTAAAGATACACTGTTACAGCTGCCCGTGTTACCTGAAACCTTGTTTAAAGATACACTGTTACAGCTGCTCATGTTACCTGAAACCTTGTTTAAAGATACACTGTTCTAGCTGCCCATGTTACCTGAAACGTTGTTTAAAGATACATTGTTATAGCTGCCCATGTTACCTGAAACCTTGATTAAAGATACCTTGTTATAGCTGCCCATGTTACCTGACACCTTGTTTAAAGATACATTGTTATAGATGCACATGTTACCTGAAACCTTGTTTAAAGAGACATTGTTATAGATGCCCGTGTTATCTGAAACCTTGTTTAAAGATACACTGTTATAGCTGCCCATTTTACCTGAAACCTTGTTTAAAGATACACTGTTATAGCTGCCCATGTTACCTGACACCTTGTTTAAAGATACATTGTTATAGATGCACATGTTACCTGAAACCTTGATTAAAGATACCTTGTTATAGGTGCCCATGTTACCTGAAACCTTGTTTAAAGATACACTGATATAGATGCCCATGTTACCTGACACCTTGTTTAAAGATACACTGCTATAGATGACCATGTTATCTGAAACCTTGTTTAAAGATACACTGTTATAGATGCCCATGTTACCTGAAACCTTGTTTAAAGATACACTGCTATAGATGCCCATGTTACCTGAAACCTTGTTTAAAGATACATTGTTATAGCTGCCCATGTTATCTGAAACCTTGTTTAAAGATACACTGTTATAGCTGCCCATGTTACCTGAAACCTTGTTTAAAGATACACTGTTATAGCTGCCCATGTTACCTGAAACCTTGTTTAAAGATACACTGCTATAGATGACCATGTTACCTGACACCTTGTTTAAAGATACACTGCTATAGATGCCCATGTTACCTGAAACCTTGTTTAAAGATACACTGCTATAGATGCCCATGTTACCTGAAACCTTGTTTAAAGATACATTGCTATAGATGCCCATGTTATCTGAAACCTTGTTTAAAGATACACTGCTATAGATGCCCATGTTACCTGAAACCTTGTTTAAAGATACACTGCTATACATGTCCATTTTACCTGACACCTTGTTTAAAGATACACTGCTATAGATGCCCGTGTTACCTGAAACCTTGTTTAAAGATACACTGTTATAGCTGCCCATGTTACCTGAAACCTTGTTTGAAGATACACTGTTCTAGCTGCCCGTGTTACCTGAAACCTTGTTTAAAGATACACTGTTATAGCTGCCCGTGTTATCTGAAACCTTGTTTAAAGATACACTGTTATAGATGCCCATGTTACCTGAAACCTTGTTTAAAGATACACTGCTATAGCTGCCCATGTTACCTAACACCTTGTTTAAAGATACACTGTTACAGCTTCCCGTGTTACCTGAAACCTTGTTTAAAGATACACTGCTATAGATGCCCATGTTACCTGAAACCTTGTTTAAAGATACACTCTTACAGCTGCCCGTGTTACCTGAAACCTTGTTTAAAGATACACTGTTACAGCTGCTCATGTTACCTGAAACCTTGTTTAAATATACACTGTTACAGCTGCTCATGTTACCTGAAACCTTGTTTAAAGATACACTGCTATAGCTGCTCATGTTACCTGACACATTGTTTAAAGATACACTGCTATAGATGCCCATGTTACCTGAAACCTTGTTTAAAGATACATTGTTATAGCTGTCCGTGTTATCTGAAACCTTGTTTAAAGATACACTGCTATAGATGCCCGTGTTACCTGAAACCTTGTTTAAAGATACACTGCTATAGCTGCCCATGTTACCTGAAACCTTGTTTAAAGATACACTGCTATAGATGCCCATGTTACCTGAAACCTTGTTTAAAGATGCACTGTTATAGATGCCCATGTTACCTGAAACCTTATTTAAAGATACATTGTTATACCTGCCCATGTTACCTGAAACCTTGTTTAAAAATACACTGTTATAGCTGCCCATGTTACCTGACACCTTGTTTAACGATACACTGCTATAGATGCCCATGTTACCTGAAACCTTGTTTAAAGATACACTGTTACAGCTGTCCATGTTATCTGACACCTTGTTTAAAGATACACTGTTATAGATGCCCATGTTACCTGAAACCTTGTTTAAAGATACATTGTTATACCTGCCCATGTTACCTGAAACCTTGTTTAAAAATACACTGTTATAGCTGCCCATGTTACCTGACACCTTGTTTAACGATACACTGCTATAGATGCCCATGTTACCTGAAACCTTGTTTAAAGATACACTGTTACAGCTGTCCATGTTATCTGACACCTTGTTTAAAGATACACTGTTATAGATGCCCATGTTACCTGAAACCTTGTTTAAAGATACACTGCTATAGATGCCCATGTTACCTGACACCTTGTTTAAAGATACATTGTTATAGCTGCCCATGTTACCTGACACCTTGTTTAACGATACACTGCTATAAATGCCCATGTTACCTGAAACCTTGTTTAAAGATACACTGTTACAGCTGTCCATGTTATCTGAAACCTTGTTTAAAGATACATTGTTATAGCTGCCCGTGTTATCTGAAACCTTGTTTAAAGATACATTGTTACAGCTGCCCATGTTACCTGACACCTTGTTTAAAGATATATTGTTATAGCTGCCCGTGTTATCTGAAACCTTGTTTAAAGATACACTGCTATAGATGCCCATGTTATCTGAAACCTTGTTTAAAGTTACATTGCTATAGATGCCCATGTTACCTGAAACCTTGTTTAAAGATACATTGTTATAGATGCACATGTTACCTGAAACCTTCTTTAAAGAGACATTGTTATAGATGCCCGTGTTATCTGAAACCTTGTTTAAAGATACACTGTTATAGCTGCCCATTTTACCTGAAACCTTGTTTAAAGATACACTGTTATAGCTGCCCATGTTACCTGACACCTTGTTTAAAGATACATTGTTATAGATGCACATGTTACCTGAAACCTTGATTAAAGATACCTTGTTATAGCTGCCCATGTTACCTGAAACCATGTTTAAAGATACACTGATATAGATGCCCATGTTACCTGACACCTTGTTTAAAGATACACTGCTATAGATGACCATGTTATCTGAAACCTTGTTTAAAGATACACTGTTATAGATGCCCATGTTACCTGAAACCTTGTTTAAAGATACACTGTTATAGATGCCCATGTTACCTGAAACCTTGTTTAAAGATACACTGCTATAGATGCCCATGTTACCTGAAACCTTGTTTAAAGATACATTGTTATAGCTGCCCATGTTATCTGAAACCTTGTTTAAAGATACACTGTTATAGCTGCCCATGTTACCTGAAACCTTGTTTAAAGATACACTGTTATAGCTGCCCATGTTACCTGAAACCTTGTTTAAAGATACACTGCTATAGATGACCATGTTACCTGGCACCTTGTTTAAAGATACACTGCTATAGATGCCCATGTTACCTGAAACCTTGTTTAAAGATACACTGCTATAGATGCCCATGTTACCTGAAACCTTGTTTAAAGATACATTGCTATAGATGCCCATGTTATCTGAAACCTTGTTTAAAGATACACTGCTATAGATGCCCATGTTACCTGAAACCTTGTTTAAAGATACACTGCTATACATGTCCATTTTACCTGACACCTTGTTTAAAGATACACTGCTATAGATGCCCGTGTTACCTGAAACCTTGTTTAAAGATACACTGTTATAGCTGCCCATGTTACCTGAAACCTTGTTTGAAGATACACTGTTCTAGCTGCCCGTGTTACCTGAAACCTTGTTTAAAGATACATTGTTATAGCTGCCCGTGTTACCTGAAACCTTGTTTAAAGATACACTGTTACAGATGCTCATGTTACCTGAAACCTTGTTTAAATATACACTGTTACAGCTGCTCATGTTACCTGAAACCTTGTTTAAAGATACACTGCTATAGCTGCTCATGTTACCTGAAACCTTGTTTAAAGATACACTGTTATAGATGCCCATGTTACCTGAAACCTTGTTTAAAGATACACTGCTATAGCTGCCCATGTTACCTAACACCTTGTTTAAAGATACACTGTTACAGCTTCCCGTGTTACCTGAAACCTTGTTTAAAGATACACTGCTATAGATGCCCATGTTACCTGAAACCTTGTTTAAAGATACACTCTTACAGCTGCCCGTGTTACCTGAAACCTTGTTTGAAGATACACTGTTACAGCTGCTCATGTTACCTGAAACCTTGTTTAAATATACACTGTTACAGCTGCTCATGTTACCTGAAACCTTGTTTAAAGATACACTGCTATAGCTGCTCATGTTACCTGACACATTGTTTAAATATACACTGCTATAGATGCCCATGTTACCTGAAACCTTGTTTAAAGATACATTGTTATAGCTGTCCGTGTTATCTGAAACCTTGTTTAAAGATACACTGCTATAGATGCCCGTGTTACCTGAAACCTTGTTTAAAGATACACTGCTATAGCTGCCCATGTTACCTGAAACCTTGTTTAAAGATACACTGCTATAGATGCCCATGTTACCTGAAACCTTGTTTAAAGATACACTGTTATAGATGCCCATGTTACCTGAAACCTTGTTTAAAGAGACATTGTTATACCTGCCCATGTTACCTGAAACCTTGTTTAAAAATACACTGTTATAGCTGCCCATGTTACCTGACACCTTGTTTAACGATACATTGCTATAGATGCCCATGTTACCTGAAACCTTGTTTAAAGATACACTGTTACAGCTGTCCATGTTATCTGACACCTTGTTTAAAGATACACTGTTATAGATGCCCATGTTACCTGAAACCTTGTTTAAAGATACACTGCTATAGATGCCCATGTTACCTGACACCTTGTTTAAAGATACATTGTTATAGCTGCCCATGTTACCTGACACCTTGTTTAACGATACACTGCTATAAATGCCCATGTTACCTGAAACCTTGTTTAAAGATACACTGTTACAGCTGTCCATGTTATCTGAAACCTTGTTTAAAGATACATTGTTATAGCTGCCCGTGTTATCTGAAACCTTGTTTAAAGATACATTGTTACAGCTGCCCATGTTACCTGACACCTTGTTTAAAGATACATTGTTATAGCTGCCCGTGTTATCTGAAACCTTGTTTAAAGATACACTGCTATAGATGCCCATGTTATCTGAAACCTTGTTTAAAGTTACATTGCTATAGATGCCCATGTTACCTGAAACCTTGTTTAAAGATACATTGTTATAGCTGCCCGTGTTACCTGAAACCTTGTTTGAAGATACATTGTTATAGCTGCCCATGTTACCTGAAACCTTGTTTAAAGATACACTGCTATAGCTGCCCATGTTACCTGAAACATTGTTTAAAGATACACTGCTATAGATGCCCATGTTACCTGAAACCTTGTTTAAAGATACACTGCCATAGATGCCCATGTTACCTGAAACCTTGTTTAAAGATACACTGATATAGCTGCCCGTGTTACCTGAAACCTTGTTTAAAGATACACTGCTATAGCTGCCCATGTTACCTGACACCTTGTTTAAAGATACACTACTATAGATGCCCATGTTACCTGAAACCTTGTTTAAAGATACACTGTTATAGCTACCCATGTTACCTGAAACCTTGTTTAAAGATACATTGTTATAGCTGCCCCTGTTACCTGAAACCTTGTTTAAAGATACACTGCCATAGATGCCCATGTTACCAGAAACCTTGTTTAAAGATACACTGCTATAGCTGCCCATGTTACCTGACACCTTGTTTAAAGAAACACTTCTATAGCTGCCCGTGTTATCTGAAACCTTGTTTAAAGATACACTGCTATAGATGCCCATGTTATCTGAAACCTTGTTTAAAGTTACATTGCTATAGATGCCCATGTTACCTGAAACCTTGTTTAAAGATACATTGTCATAGCTGCCCGTGTTACCTGAAACCTTGTTTGAAGATACATTGTTATAGCTGCCCATGTTACCTGAAACCTTGTTTAAATATACACTGCTATAGCTGCCCATGTTACCTGAAACATTGTTTAAAGATACACTGCTATAGATGCCCATGTTACCTGAAACATTGTTTAAAGATACACTGCTATGGTGCCCATGTTACCTGAAACCTTGTTTAAAGATACACTGCCATAGATGCCCATGTTACCTGAAACCTAGTTTAAAGATACACTGCTATAGCTGCCCATGTTACCTGAAACCTTGTTGAAGATACACTGCTATAGCTGCCCATGTTAGCTGACAACTTGTTTAAAGATACACTGCTATAGATGCCCATGTTACCTGACTCCTTGTTTAAAGATACATTGTTATAGCTGCCCATGTTACCTGAAACCTTGTTTAAAGATACACTGTTATAGCTGCCCATGTTACCTGAAACCTTGTTTAAAGATACACTGTTATAGCTGCCCATGTTACCTGAAACCTTGTTTAAAGATACATTGTTACAGCTGTCCATGTTACCTGAAACCTTGTTTAAAGATACACTGTTATAGCTGCCCATATTACCTGAAACCTTGTTTAAAGATACACTGTTATAGATGCCCATGTTACCTGACACCTGTTTAAAGATACACTGCTATAGATGCCCGTGTTATCTGAAACCTTGTTTAAAGATACATTGTTATAGATGCGCATGTTACCTGAAACCTTGTTTAAAGATACACTGTTTTAGCTGCCCGTGTTACCTGAAACCTTGTTTAAAGATACACTGCTATAGATGCCCGTGTTACCTGAAACCTTGTTTAAAGATACACTGTTATAGCTGCCCGTGTTACCTGAAACCTTGTTTAAAGATACATTGTTCTAGCTGCCCGTGTTACCTGAAACCTTGTTTAAAGATACATTGTTATAGCTGCCCATGTTACCTGAAACCTTGTTTAAAGATACACTGTTATAGCTGCCCGTGTTACCTGAAACCTTGTTTAAAGATACACTGTTATAGCTGCCCGTGTTACCTGAAACCTTGTTTAAAGATACATTGTTCTAGCTGCCCGTGTTACCTGAAACCTTGTTTAAAGATACACTGTTATAGCTGCCCATGTTACCTGAAACCTTGTTTAAAGATACACTGTTATAGCTGCCCGTGTTACCTGAAACCTTGTTTAAAGATACATTGTTCTAGCTGCCCGTGTTACCTGAAACCTTGTTTAAATATACATTGTTCTAGCTGCCCGTGTTACCTGAAACCTTGTTTAAAGATACACTGTTATAGAGGCCCATGTTACCTGAAACCTTGTTTAACGATACACTGCTATAGATGCCCGTGTTACCTGAAACCTTGTTTAAAAATACATTGTTCTAGCTGCCCGTGTTACCTGAAACCTTGTTTAAAGATACACTGTTATAGCTGCCCGTGTTACCTGAAACCTTGTTTAAAGATACACTGCTATAGCTGCCCGTGTTACCTGAAACCTTGTTTAAAGATACATTGTTCTAGCTGCCCGTGTTACCTGAAACCTTGTTTAAAGATACATTGTTATAGCTGCCCATGTTACCTGAAACCTTGTTTAAAGATACACTGTTATAGCTGCCCGTGTTACCTGAAACCTTGTTTAAAGATACACTGTTATAGCTGCCCGTGTTACCTGAAACCTTGTTTAAAGATACATTGTTCTAGCTGCCCGTGTTACCTGAAACCTTGTTTAAAGATACATTGTTCTAGCTGCCCGTGTTACCTGAAACCTTGTTTAAAGATACACTGTTATAGAGGCCCATGTTACCTGAAACCTTGTTTAACGATACACTGCTATAGCTGCCCATCTTACCTAACACCTTGTTTAAAGATACCTTGTTATAGCTGCCCATGTTACCTGACACCTTGTTTAAAGATACATTGTTATAGATGCACATGTTACCTGAAACCTTGTTTAAAGATACACTGCTATAGATGACCATGTTATCTGAAACCTTGTTTAAAGATACACTGTTATAGATGCCCATGTTACCTGAAACCTTGTTTAAAGATACACTGTTATAGATGCCCATGTTACCTGAAACCTTGTTTAAAGATACACTGCTATAGATGCCCATGTTACCTGAAACCTTGTTTAAAGATACATTGTTATAGCTGCCCATGTTATCTGAAACCTTGTTTAAAGATACACTGTTATAGCTGCCCATGTTACCTGAAACCTTGTTTAAAGATACACTGTTATAGCTGCCCATGTTACCTGAAACCTTGTTTAAAGATACACTGCAATAGATGACCATGTTACCTGACACCTTGTTTAAAGATACACTGCTATAGATGCCCATGTTACCTGAAACCTTGTTTAAAGATACACTGCTATAGATGCCCATGTTACCTGAAACCTTGTTTAAAGATACATTGCTATAGATGCCCATGTTATCTGAAACCTTGTTTAAAGATACACTGCTATAGATGCCCATGTTACCTGAAACCTTGTTTAAAGATACACTGCTATACATGTCCATTTTACCTGACACCTTGTTTAAAGATACACTGCTATAGATGCCCGTGTTACCTGAAACCTTGTTTAAAGATACACTGCTATAGCTGCCCATGTTACCTGAAACCTTGTTTGAAGATACACTGCTATAGATGCCCGTGTTATCTGAAACCTTGTTTAAAGATACACTGCTATAGATGCCCGTGTTACCTGAAACCTTGTTTAAAGATACACTGTTATAGCTGCCCATGTTACCTGAAACCTTGTTTGAAGATACACTGTTCTAGCTGCCCGTGTTACCTGAAACCTTGTTTAAAGATACATTGTTATAGCTGCCCATGTTACCTGACACCTTGTTTAAAGATACATTGTTATAGATGACCATGTTACCTGACACCTTGTTTAAAGATACATTGTTATAGCTGCCCGTGTTACCTGAAACCTTGTTTAAAGATACATTGTTATAGATGACCATGTTATCTGAAACCTTGTTTAAAGATACACTGTTATAGATGCCCATGTTACCTGAAACCTTGTTTAAAGATACACTGCTATAGCTGCCCATGTTACCTAACACCTTGTTTAAATATACACTGTTACAGCTTCCCGTGTTACCTGAAACCTTGTTTAAAGATACACTGCTATAGATGCCCATGTTACCTGAAACCTTGTTTAAAGATACACTCTTACAGCTGCCCGTGTTACATGAAACCTTGTTTAAAGATACACTGTTACAGCTGCTCATGTTACCTGAAACCTTGTTTAAATATACACTGTTACAGCTGCTCATGTTACCTGAAACCTTGTTTAAAGATACACTGCTATAGCTGCTCATGTTACCTGACACATTGTTTAAAGATACACTGCTATAGATGCCCATGTTACCTGAAACCTTGTTTAAAGATACATTGTTATAGCTGTCCGTGTTATCTGAAACCTTGTTTAAAGATACACTGCTATAGATGCCCGTGTTACCTGAAACCTTGTTTAAAGATACACTGCTATAGCTGCCCATGTTACCTGAAACCTTGTTTAAAGATACACTGCTATAGATGCCCATGTTACCTGAAACCTTGTTTAAAGATACACTGTTATAGATGCCCATGTTACCTGAAACCTTGTTTAAAGATACATTGTTATACCTGCCCATGTTACCTGAAACCTTGTTTAAAAATACACTGTTATAGCTGCCCATGTTACCTGACACCTTGTTTAACGATACACTGCTATAGATGCCCATGTTACCTGAAACCTTGTTTAAAGATACACTGTTACAGCTGTCCATGTTATCTGACACCTTGTTTAAAGATACACTGTTATAGATGCCCATGTTACCTGAAACCTTGTTTAAAGATACACTGCTATAGATGCCCATGTTACCTGACACCTTGTTTAAAGATACATTGTTATAGCTGCCCATGTTACCTGACACCTTGTTTAACGATACACTGCTATAAATGCCCATGTTACCTGAAACCTTGTTTAAAGATACACTGTTACAGCTGTCCATGTTATCTGAAACCTTGTTTAAAGATACATTGTTATAGCTGCCCGTGTTATCTGAAACCTTGTTTAAAGATACATTGTTACAGCTGCCCATGTTACCTGACACCTTGTTTAAAGATACATTGTTACAGCTGCCCGTGTTATCTGAAACCTTGTTTAAAGATACACTGCTATAGATGCCCATGTTATCTGAAACCTTGTTTAAAGTTACATTGCTATAGATGCCCATGTTACCTGAAACCTTGTTTAAAGATACATTGTTATAGCTGCCCGTGTTACCTGAAACCTTGTTTGAAGATACATTGTTATAGCTGCCCATGTTACCTGAAACCTTGTTTAAAGATACACTGCTATAGCTGCCCATGTTACCTGAAACATTGTTTAAAGATACACTGCTATAGATGCCCATGTTACCTGAAACCTTGTTTAAAGATACACTGCCATAGATGCCCATGTTACCTGAAACCTTGTTTAAAGATACACTGCTATAGCTGCCCGTGTTACCTGAAACCTTGTTTAAAGATACACTGCTATAGCTGCCCATGTTACCTGACACCTTGTTTAAAGATACACTGCTATAGATGCCCATGTTACCTGAAACCTTGTTTAAAGATACACTGTTATAGCTACCCATGTTACCTGAAACCTTGTTTAAAGATACATTGTTATAGCTGCCCCTGTTACCTGAAACCTTGTTTAAAGATACACTGCCATAGATGCCCATGTTACCAGAGACCTTGTTTAAAGATACACTGCTATAGCTGCCCATGTTACCTGACACCTTGTTTAAAGAAACACTGCTATAGCTGCCCGTGTTATCTGAAACCTTGTTTAAAGATACACTGCTATAGATGCCCATGTTATCTGAAACCTTGTTTAAAGTTACATTGCTATAGATGCCCATGTTACCTGAAACCTTGTTTAAAGATACATTGTCATAGCTGCCCGTGTTACCTGAAACCTTGTTTAAATATACACTGCTATAGCTGCCCATGTTACCTGAAACATTGTTTAAAGATACACTGCTATAGATGCCCATGTTACCTGAAACATTGTTTAAAGATACACTGCTATAGATGCCCATGTTACCTGAAACCTTGTTTAAAGATACACTGCCATAGATGCCCATGTTACCTGAAACCTAGTTTAAAGATACACTGCTATAGCTGCCCATGTTACCTGAAACCTTGTTGAAGATACACTGCTATAGCTGCCCATGTTACCTGACACCTTGTTTAAAGATACACTGCTATAGATGCCCATGTTACCTGACACCTTGTTTAAAGATACATTGTTATAGCTGCCCATGTTACCTGAAACCTTGTTTAAAGATACACTGTTATAGCTGCCCATGTTACCTGAAACCTTGTTTAAAGATACACTGTTATAGCTGCCCATGTTACCTGAAACCTTGTTTAAAGATACATTGTTACAGCTGTCCATGTTACCTGAAACCTTGTTTAAAGATACACTGTTATAGCTGCCCATGTTACCTGAAACCTTGTTTAAAGATACACTGTTATAGATGCCCATGTTACCTGACACCTGTTTAAAGATACACTGCTATAGATTCCCGTGTTATCTGAAACCTTGTTTAAAGATACATTGTTATAGATGCGCATGTTACCTGAAACCTTGTTTAAAGATACACTGCTATAGATGCCCATGTTACCTGAAACCTTGTTTAAAGATACACTGTTTTAGCTGCCCGTGTTATCTGAAACCTTGTTTAAAGATACATTGTTATAGATGCGCATGTTACCTGAAACCTTGTTTAAAGATACACTGCTATAGATGCCCATGTTACCTGAAACCTTGTTTAAAGATACACTGTTCTAGCTGCCCGTGTTACCTGAAACCTTGTTTAAAGATACACTGCTATAGATGCCCATGTTACCTGAAACCTTGTTTAAAGATACACTGCTATAGATGCGCATGTTACCTGAAACCTTGTTTAAAGATACACTGTTACAGCTGCCCGTGTTACCTGAAACCTTGTTTAAAGATACACTGCTATAGATGCCCATGTTACCTGAAACCTTGTTTAAAGATACACTGCTATAGCTGCCCGTGTTACCTGAAACCTTGTTTAAAGATACATTGTTACAGCTGCCAATTTTATCTGAAACCTTTTTTAAATATACACTGTTACAGCTGCTCACGTTACCTGAAACATTGTTTAAAGATACACTGCTATAGCTGCCCATGTTACCTGAAACCTTGTTTAAAGATACATTGTTATAGCTGCCCATGTTACCTGAAACCTTGTTTAAAGATACACTGCTATAGATTCCCATGTTACCTGAAACCTTGTTTAAAGATACATTGTTACAGCTGCCCGTGTTACCTGAAACCTTGTTTAAAGATACACTGTTATAGATGCCCGTGTTACCTGAAACCTTGTTTAAAGATACACTGTTATAGCTGCCCATGTTATCTGAAACCTTGTTTAAAGATACACTGCTATAGCTGCCCATGTTACCTGAAACCTTGTTTAAAGATACACTGTTATAGCTGCCCATGTTATCTGAAACCTTGTTTAAAGATACACTGCTATAGATGCCCGTGTTATCTGAAACCTTGTTTAAAGATACACTGCTATACCTGCCCATGTTACCTGACACCTTGTTTAAAGATACATTGTTAGAGATGCCCATGTTACCTGAAACCTTGTTTAAAGATACACTGTTATATCTGCCCATGTTACCTGAAACCTTGTTTAAAGATACACTGTTACAGCTGCCCATGTTACCTGACACCTTGTTTAAAGATACACTGCTATAGATGCCCATCTTACCTGAAACCTTGTTTAAAGATACACTGCTATAGATGCCCATGTTACCTGAAACCTTGTTTAAAGATACACCGCTATAGATGCCCATGTTACCTGAAATCTTGTTTAAAGATACACTGTTACAGCTGCCCGTGTTATCTGAAACCTTGTTTAAAGATACACTGCTATAGATGCCCGTGTTACCTGAAACCTTGTTTAAAGATACATTGTTATAGCTGCCCTTGTTACCTGAAACCTTATTTAAAGATACATTGTTATAGCTGCCCATGTTACCTGAAACCTTGTTTAAAGATACACTGCTATAGATTCCCATGTTACCTGAAACCTTGTTTAAAGATAGACTGTTACAGCTGCCCATGTTACCTGAAACCGTGATTAAAGATACACTGTTATAGCTGCCCGTGTTACCTGAAACCTTGTTTAAAGATACACTGTTATATCTGACCATGTTACCTGAAACCTTGTTTAAAGATACACTGTTATAGCTGCCCATGTTACCTGAAACCTTGTTTAAAGATACATTGTTACAGCTGTCCATGTTACCTGAAACCTTGTTTAAAGATACACTGTTATAGCTGCCCATGTTACCTGAAACCTTGTTTAAAGATACACTGTTATAGATGCCCATGTTACCTGACACCTGTTTAAAGATACACTGCTATAGATGCCCGTGTTATCTGAAACCTTGTTTAAAGATACATTGTTATAGATGCGCATGTTACCTGAAACCTTGTTTAAAGATACACTGCTATAGATGCCCATGTTACCTGAAACCTTGTTTAAAGATACACTGTTTTAGCTGCCCGTGTTATCTGAAACCTTGTTTAAAGATACATTGTTATAGATGCGCATGTTACCTGAAACCTTGTTTAAAGATACACTGCTATAGATGCCCATGTTACCTGAAACCTTGTTTAAAGATACACTGTTCTAGCTGCCCGTGTTACCTGAAACCTTGTTTAAAGATACACTGCTATAGATGCCCATGTTACCTGAAACCTTGTTTAAAGATACACTGCTATAGATGCGCATGTTACCTGAAACCTTGTTTAAAGATACACTGTTACAGCTGCCCGTGTTACCTGAAACCTTGTTTAAAGATACACTGCTATAGATGCCCATGTTACCTGAAACCTTGTTTAAAGATACACTGCTATAGCTGCCCGTGTTACCTGAAACCTTGTTTAAAGATACATTGTTACAGCTGCCAATTTTATCTGAAACCTTTTTTAAATATACACTGTTACAGCTGCTCACGTTACCTGAAACATTGTTTAAAGATACACTGCTATAGCTGCCCATGTTACCTGAAACCTTGTTTAAAGATACATTGTTATAGCTGCCCATGTTACCTGAAACCTTGTTTAAAGATACACTGCTATAGATTCCCATGTTACCTGAAACCTTGTTTAAAGATACATTGTTACAGCTGCCCGTGTTACCTGAAACCTTGTTTAAAGATACACTGTTATAGATGCCCGTGTTACCTGAAACCTTGTTTAAAGATACACTGTTATAGCTGCCCATGTTACCTGAAACCTTGTTTAAAGATACATTGTTACAGCTGTCCATGTTACCTGAAACCTTGTTTAAAGATACACTGTTATAGCTGCCCATGTTACCTGAAACCTTGTTTAAAGATACACTGTTATAGATGCCCATGTTACCTGACACCTGTTTAAAGATACACTGCTATAGATGCCCGTGTTATCTGAAACCTTGTTTAAAGATACATTGTTATAGATGCGCATGTTACCTGAAACCTTGTTTAAAGATACACTGCTATAGATGCCCATGTTACCTGAAACCTTGTTTAAAGATACACTGTTTTAGCTGCCCGTGTTATCTGAAACCTTGTTTAAAGATACATTGTTATAGATGCGCATGTTACCTGAAACCTTGTTTAAAGATACACTGCTATAGATGCCCATGTTACCTGAAACCTTGTTTAAAGATACACTGTTCTAGCTGCCCGTGTTACCTGAAACCTTGTTTAAAGATACACTGCTATAGATGCCCATGTTACCTGAAACCTTGTTTAAAGATACACTGCTATAGATGCGCATGTTACCTGAAACCTTGTTTAAAGATACACTGTTACAGCTGCCCGTGTTACCTGAAACCTTGTTTAAAGATACACTGCTATAGATGCCCATGTTACCTGAAACCTTGTTTAAAGATACACTGCTATAGCTGCCCGTGTTACCTGAAACCTTGTTTAAAGATACATTGTTACAGCTGCCAATTTTATCTGAAACCTTTTTTAAATATACACTGTTACAGCTGCTCACGTTACCTGAAACATTGTTTAAAGATACACTGCTATAGCTGCCCATGTTACCTGAAACCTTGTTTAAAGATACATTGTTATAGCTGCCCATGTTACCTGAAACCTTGTTTAAAGATACACTGCTATAGATTCCCATGTTACCTGAAACCTTGTTTAAAGATACATTGTTACAGCTGCCCGTGTTACCTGAAACCTTGTTTAAAGATACACTGTTATAGATGCCCGTGTTACCTGAAACCTTGTTTAAAGATACACTGTTATAGCTGCCCATGTTATCTGAAACCTTGTTTAAAGATACACTGCTATAGCTGCCCATGTTACCTGAAACCTTGTTTAAAGATACACTGTTATAGCTGCCCATGTTATCTGAAACCTTGTTTAAAGATACACTGCTATAGATGCCCGTGTTATCTGAAACCTTGTTTAAAGATACACTGCTATACCTGCCCATGTTACCTGACACCTTGTTTAAAGATACATTGTTAGAGATGCCCATGTTACCTGAAACCTTGTTTAAAGATACACTGTTATATCTGCCCATGTTACCTGAAACCTTGTTTAAAGATACACTGTTACAGCTGCCCATGTTACCTGACACCTTGTTTAAAGATACACTGCTATAGATGCCCATCTTACCTGAAACCTTGTTTAAAGATACACTGCTATAGATGCCCATGTTACCTGAAACCTTGTTTAAAGATACACCGCTATAGATGCCCATGTTACCTGAAATCTTGTTTAAAGATACACTGTTACAGCTGCCCGTGTTATCTGAAACCTTGTTTAAAGATACACTGCTATAGATGCCCGTGTTACCTGAAACCTTGTTTAAAGATACATTGTTATAGCTGCCCTTGTTACCTGAAACCTTGTTTAAAGATACATTGTTATAGCTGCCCATGTTACCTGAAACCTTGTTTAAAGATACACTGCTATAGATTCCCATGTTACCTGAAACCTTGTTTAAAGATAGACTGTTACAGCTGCCCATGTTACCTGAAACCGTGATTAAAGATACACTGTTATAGCTGCCCGTGTTACCTGAAACCTTGTTTAAAGATACACTGTTATATCTGACCATGTTACCTGAAACCTTGTTTAAAGATAGACTGTTACAGCTGCCCCTGTTACCTGACACCTTGTTTAAAGATACACTGCTATAGATGCCCATCTTACCTGAAACCTTGTTTAACGATACACTGCTATAGATGCCCATGTTACCTGAAACCTTGTTTAAAGATACACCGCTATAGATGCCCGTGTTACCTGAAACCTTGTTTAAAGATACACTGTTACAGCTGCCCGTGTTATCTGAAACCTTGTTTAAAGATACACTGCTATAGATGCCCGTGTTATCTGAAACCTTGTTTAAATATACATTGTTATAGCTGCCCGTGTTACCTGAAACCTTGTTTAATGATACATTGTTACAGCTGCCGATGTTACCTGAAACCTTGTTTAAAGATACACTGTTACAGCTGCCCATGTTACCTGAAACCTTGTTTAAAGATACACTGCTATAGATGCCCGTGTTATCTGAAACCTTGTTTAAAGATACACTGCTATAGATGCCCATGTTACCTGAAACCTTGTTTAAAGATACACTGCTATAGCTGCCCATGTTACCTGAAACCTTGTTTAAAGATACACTGCTATAGCTGCCCATTTTACCTGAAACCTTGTTTAAAGATACACTGTTCTAGCTGCCCATGTTACCTGAAACCTTGTTTAAAGATACACTGTTATAGCTGCCCATGTTACCTGACACCTTGTTTAAAGATACACTGTTATAGCTGTCCGTGTTACCTGAAACCGTGTTTAAAGATACACTGTTATAGCTGCCCGTGTTACCTGAAACCGTGTTTAAAGATACACTGTTATAGCTGCCCGTGTTACCTGAAACCTTGTTTAAAGATACACTGCTATAGCTGCCCATGTTACCTGAAACCTTGTTTAAAGATACATTGTTATAGCTGCCCCTATTATCTGAAACCTTGTTTAAAGATACACTGCCATAGATGCCCATGTTAGCTGAAACCTTGTTTAAAGATACACTGCTATAGATGCCCATTTTACCTGAAACCTTGTTTAAAGATACATTGTTATAGCTGCCCATGTTACCTGAAAACTTGTTTAAAGATACACTGTTATAGCTGCCCATGTTACCTGACACCTTGTTTAACGATACACTGCTATAGATGCCCATGTTACCTGAAACCTTGTTTAAAGATACACTGTTACAGCTGTCCATGTTATCTGACACCTTGTTTAAAGATACACTGTTACAGATGCCCATGTTACCTGAAACCTTGTTTAAAGATACACTGCTATAGCTGCCCGTGTTACCTGAAACCTTGTTTAAAGATACATTCTTATAGCTGCCCGTGTTACCTGAAACCTTGTTTAAAGATACACTGCTATAGCTGCCCATGTTACCTGACACCTTGTTTAAAGATACACTGCTATAGCTGCCCTTGTTACCTGAAACCTTGTTTAACGATACACTGCTATAGATGCCCATGTTACCTGAAACCTTGTTTAAAGATACATTGTTATAGCTGCCCGTGTTATCTGAAACCTTGTTTAAAGATACATTGTTATAGATGCCCATGTTATCTGAAACCTTGTTTAAAGATACCCTGCTATGCGTGCCCATATTATCTGAAACCTTGTTTAAAGTTACATTGTTATAGATGCCCATGTTACCTGAAACCTTGTTTAAAGATACACTGCTATAGCCGCCCGTGTTACCTGAAACCTTGTTTAAAGATACATTGTTATAGCTGCCCGTGTTACCTGAAACCTTGTTTAAAGATACACTGCTATAGCTGCCCATGTTACCTGACACCTTGTTTAAAGATACACTGCTATAGATGCCCATGTTATCTGACACCTTGTTTAAAGATACATTGTTATAGCTGCCCATGTTACCTGAAACCTTGTTTAAAGATACACTGTTATAGCTGCCCATGTTACCTGAAACCTTGTTTAAAGATACACTGTTATAGCTGCCCATGTTACCTGAAACCTTGTTTAAAGATACATTGTTACAGCTGTCCATGTTACCTGAAACCTTGTTTAAAGATACACTGTTATAGCTGCCCATGTTACCTGAAACCTTGTTTAAAGATACACTGTTATAGATGCCCATGTTACCTCAAACCTTGTTTAAAGATACACTGTTATAGCTGCCCGCTCGTGTTATCTGACACCTTGTTTAAAGATACATTGTTATAGCTGCCCATGTTACCTGAAACCTTGTTTAAATATACACTGCTATAGCTGCCCATGTTACCTGAAACATTGTTTAAAGATACACTGCTATAGATGCCCATGTTACCTGAAACATTGTTTAAAGATACACTGCTATAGATGCCCATATTACCTGAAACCTTGTTTAAAGATACACTGCCATAGATGCCCATGTTACCTGAAACCTAGTTTAAAGATACACTGCTATAGCTGCCCATGTTACCTGAAACCTTGTTGAAGATACACTGCTATATCTGCCCATGTTACCTGACACCTTGTTTAAAGATACACTGCTATAGATGCCCATGTTACCTGACACCTTGTTTAAAGATACATTGTTATAGCTGCCCATGTTACCTGAAACCTTGTTTAAAGATACACTGTTATAGCTGCCCATGTTACCTGAAACCTTGTTTAAAGATACACTGTTATAGCTGCCCATGTTACCTGAAACCTTGTTTAAAGATACATTGTTACAGCTGTCCATGTTACCTGAAACCTTGTTTAAAGATACACTGTTATAGCTGCCCATGTTACCTGAAACCTTGTTTAAAGATACACTGTTATAGATGCCCATGTTACCTGACACCTGTTTAAAGATACACTGCTATAGATGCCCGTGTTATCTGAAACCTTGTTTAAAGATACATTGTTATAGATGCGCATGTTACCTGAAACCTTGTTTAAAGATACACTGCTATAGATGCCCATGTTACCTGAAACCTTGTTTAAAGATACACTGTTTTAGCTGCCCGTGTTATCTGAAACCTTGTTTAAAGATACATTGTTATAGATGCGCATGTTACCTGAAACCTTGTTTAAAGATACACTGCTATAGATGCCCATGTTACCTGAAACCTTGTTTAAAGATACACTGTTCTAGCTGCCCGTGTTACCTGAAACCTTGTTTAAAGATACACTGCTATAGATGCCCATGTTACCTGAAACCTTGTTTAAAGATACACTGCTATAGATGCGCATGTTACCTGACACCTTGTTTAAAGATACATTGTTAGAGATGCCCATGTTACCTGAAACCTTGTTTAAAGATACACTGTTATATCTGCCCATGTTACCTGAAACCTTGTTTAAAGATACACTGTTACAGCTGCCCATGTTACCTGACACCTTGTTTAAAGATACACTGCTATAGATGCCCATCTTACCTGAAACCTTGTTTAAAGATACACTGCTATAGATGCCCATGTTACCTGAAACCTTGTTTAAAGATACACCGCTATAGATGCCCATGTTACCTGAAATCTTGTTTAAAGATACACTGTTACAGCTGCCCGTGTTATCTGAAACCTTGTTTAAAGATACACTGCTATAGATGCCCGTGTTACCTGAAACCTTGTTTAAAGATACATTGTTATAGCTGCCCTTGTTACCTGAAACCTTGTTTAAAGATACATTGTTATAGCTGCCCATGTTACCTGAAACCTTGTTTAAAGATACACTGCTATAGATTCCCATGTTACCTGAAACCTTGTTTAAAGATAGACTGTTACAGCTGCCCATGTTACCTGAAACCGTGATTAAAGATACACTGTTATAGCTGCCCGTGTTACCTGAAACCTTGTTTAAAGATACACTGTTATATCTGACCATGTTACCTGAAACCTTGTTTAAAGATAGACTGTTACAGCTGCCCCTGTTACCTGACACCTTGTTTAAAGATACACTGCTATAGATGCCCATCTTACCTGAAACCTTGTTTAACGATACACTGCTATAGATGCCCATGTTACCTGAAACCTTGTTTAAAGATACACCGCTATAGATGCCCGTGTTACCTGAAACCTTGTTTAAAGATACACTGTTACAGCTGCCCGTGTTATCTGAAACCTTGTTTAAAGATACACTGCTATAGATGCCCGTGTTATCTGAAACCTTGTTTAAATATACATTGTTATAGCTGCCCGTGTTACCTGAAACCTTGTTTAATGATACATTGTTACAGCTGCCGATGTTACCTGAAACCTTGTTTAAAGATACACTGTTACAGCTGCCCATGTTACCTGAAACCTTGTTTAAAGATACACTGCTATAGATGCCCGTGTTATCTGAAACCTTGTTTAAAGATACACTGCTATAGATGCCCATGTTACCTGAAACCTTGTTTAAAGATACACTGCTATAGCTGCCCATGTTACCTGAAACCTTGTTTAAAGATACACTGCTATAGCTGCCCATTTTACCTGAAACCTTGTTTAAAGATACACTGTTCTAGCTGCCCATGTTACCTGAAACCTTGTTTAAAGATACACTGTTATAGCTGCCCATGTTACCTGACACCTTGTTTAAAGATACACTGTTATAGCTGTCCGTGTTACCTGAAACCGTGTTTAAAGATACACTGTTATAGCTGCCCGTGTTACCTGAAACCGTGTTTAAAGATACACTGTTATAGCTGCCCGTGTTACCTGAAACCTTGTTTAAAGATACACTGCTATAGCTGCCCATGTTACCTGAAACCTTGTTTAAAGATACATTGTTATAGCTGCCCCTATTATCTGAAACCTTGTTTAAAGATACACTGCTATAGATGCCCGTGTTATCTGAAACCTTGTTTAAAGATACACTGCTATAGATGCCCATGTTACCTGAAACCTTGTTTAAAGATACATTGTTATAGCTGCCCATGTTACCTGAAAACTTGTTTAAAGATACACTGTTATAGCTGCCCATGTTACCTGACACCTTGTTTAACGATACACTGCTATAGATGCCCATGTTACCTGAAACCTTGTTTAAAGATACACTGTTACAGCTGTCCATGTTATCTGACACCTTGTTTAAAGATACACTGTTACAGATGCCCATGTTACCTGAAACCTTGTTTAAAGATACACTGCTATAGCTGCCCGTGTTACCTGAAACCTTGTTTAAAGATACATTCTTATAGCTGCCCGTGTTACCTGAAACCTTGTTTAAAGATACACTGCTATAGCTGCCCATGTTACCTGACACCTTGTTTAAAGATACACTGCTATAGCTGCCCTTGTTACCTGAAACCTTGTTTAACGATACACTGCTATAGATGCCCATGTTACCTGAAACCTTGTTTAAAGATACATTGTTATAGCTGCCCGTGTTATCTGAAACCTTGTTTAAAGATACATTGTTATAGATGCCCATGTTATCTGAAACCTTGTTTAAAGATACCCTGCTATGCGTGCCCATATTATCTGAAACCTTGTTTAAAGTTACATTGTTATAGATGCCCATGTTACCTGAAACCTTGTTTAAAGATACACTGCTATAGCCGCCCGTGTTACCTGAAACCTTGTTTAAAGATACATTGTTATAGCTGCCCGTGTTACCTGAAACCTTGTTTAAAGATACACTGCTATAGCTGCCCATGTTACCTGACACCTTGTTTAAAGATACACTGCTATAGATGCCCATGTTATCTGACACCTTGTTTAAAGATACATTGTTATAGCTGCCCATGTTACCTGAAACCTTGTTTAAAGATACACTGTTATAGCTGCCCATGTTACCTGAAACCTTGTTTAAAGATACACTGTTATAGCTGCCCATGTTACCTGAAACCTTGTTTAAAGATACATTGTTACAGCTGTCCATGTTACCTGAAACCTTGTTTAAAGATACACTGTTATAGCTGCCCATGTTACCTGAAACCTTGTTTAAAGATACACTGTTATAGATGCCCATGTTACCTCAAACCTTGTTTAAAGATACACTGTTATAGCTGCCCGCTCGTGTTATCTGACACCTTGTTTAAAGATACATTGTTATAGCTGCCCATGTTACCTGAAACCTTGTTTAAATATACACTGCTATAGCTGCCCATGTTACCTGAAACATTGTTTAAAGATACACTGCTATAGATGCCCATGTTACCTGAAACATTGTTTAAAGATACACTGCTATAGATGCCCATGTTACCTGAAACCTTGTTTAAAGATACACTGCCATAGATGCCCATGTTACCTGAAACCTAGTTTAAAGATACACTGCTATAGCTGCCCATGTTACCTGAAACCTTGTTGAAGATACACTGCTATATCTGCCCATGTTACCTGACACCTTGTTTAAAGATACACTGCTATAGATGCCCATGTTACCTGACACCTTGTTTAAAGATACATTGTTATAGCTGCCCATGTTACCTGAAACCTTGTTTAAAGATACACTGTTATAGCTGCCCATGTTACCTGAAACCTTGTTTAAAGATACACTGTTATAGCTGCCCATGTTACCTGAAACCTTGTTTAAAGATACATTGTTACAGCTGTCCATGTTACCTGAAACCTTGTTTAAAGATACACTGTTATAGCTGCCCATGTTACCTGAAACCTTGTTTAAAGATACACTGTTATAGATGCCCATGTTACCTGACACCTGTTTAAAGATACACTGCTATAGATGCCCGTGTTATCTGAAACCTTGTTTAAAGATACATTGTTATAGATGCGCATGTTACCTGAAACCTTGTTTAAAGATACACTGCTATAGATGCCCATGTTACCTGAAACCTTGTTTAAAGATACACTGTTTTAGCTGCCCGTGTTATCTGAAACCTTGTTTAAAGATACATTGTTATAGATGCGCATGTTACCTGAAACCTTGTTTAAAGATACACTGCTATAGATGCCCATGTTACCTGAAACCTTGTTTAAAGATACACTGTTCTAGCTGCCCGTGTTACCTGAAACCTTGTTTAAAGATACACTGCTATAGATGCCCATGTTACCTGAAACCTTGTTTAAAGATACACTGCTATAGATGCGCATGTTACCTGAAACCTTGTTTAAAGATACACTGCTATAGATGCCCATGTTACCTGAAACCTTGTTTAAAGATACACTGCTATAGCTGCCCGTGTTACCTGAAACCTTGTTTAAAGATACATTGTTACAGCTGCCAATTTTATCTGAAACCTTTTTTAAATATACACTGTTACAGCTGCTCACGTTACCTGAAACATTGTTTAAAGATACACTGCTATAGCTGCCCATGTTACCTGAAACCTTGTTTAAAGATACATTGTTATATCTGCCCATGTTACCTGAAACCTTGTTTAAAGATACACTGCTATAGATTCCCATGTTACCTGAAACCTTGTTTAAAGATACATTGTTACAGCTGCCCGTGTTACCTGAAACCTTGTTTAAAGATACACTGTTATAGATGCCCGTGTTACCTGAAACCTTGTTTAAAGATACACTGTTATAGCTGCCCATGTTATCTGAAACCTTGTTTAAAGATACACTGCTATAGCTGCCCATGTTACCTGAAACCTTGTTTAAAGATACACTGTTATAGCTGCCCATGTTATCTGAAACCTTGTTTAAAGATACACTGCTATAGATGCCCGTGTTATCTGAAACCTTGTTTAAAGATACACTGCTATACCTGCCCATGTTACCTGACACCTTGTTTAAAGATACATTGTTAGAGATGCCCATGTTACCTGAAACCTTGTTTAAATATACACTGTTATATCTGCCCATGTTACCTGAAACCTTGTTTAAAGATACACTGTTACAGCTGCCCATGTTACCTGACACCTTGTTTAAAGATACACTGCTATAGATGCCCATCTTACCTGAAACCTTGTTTAAAGATACACTGCTATAGATGCCCATGTTACCTGAAACCTTGTTTAAAGATACACCGCTATAGATGCCCATGTTACCTGAAATCTTGTTTAAAGATACACTGTTACAGCTGCCCGTGTTATCTGAAACCTTGTTTAAAGATACACTGCTATAGATGCCCGTGTTACCTGAAACCTTGTTTAAAGATACATTGTTATAGCTGCCCTTGTTACCTGAAACCTTGTTTAAAGATACATTGTTATAGCTGCCCATGTTACCTGAAACCTTGTTTAAAGATACACTGCTATAGATTCCCATGTTACCTGAAACCTTGTTTAAAGATAGACTGTTACAGCTGCCCATGTTACCTGAAACCGTGATTAAAGATACACTGTTATAGCTGCCCGTGTTACCTGAAACCTTGTTTAAAGATACACTGTTATATCTGACCATGTGACCTGAAACCTTGTTTAAAGATAGACTGTTACAGCTGCCCATGTTACCTGACACCTTGTTTAAAGATACACTGCTATAGATGCCCATCTTACCTGAAACCTTGTTTAAAGATACACTGCTATAGATGCCCATGTTACCTGAAACCTTGTTTAAAGATACACCGCTATAGATGCCCGTGTTACCTGAAACCTTGTTTAAAGATACACTGTTACAGCTGCCCGTGTTATCTGAAACCTTGTTTAAAGATACACTGCTATAGATGCCCGTGTTATCTGAAACCTTGTTTAAATATACATTGTTATAGCTGCCCGTGTTACCTGAAACCTTGTTTAATGATACATTGTTACAGCTGCCGATGTTACCTGAAACCTTGTTTAAAGATACACTGTTACAGCTGCCCATGTTACCTGAAACCTTGTTTAAAGATACACTGCTATAGATGCCCGTGTTATCTGAAACCTTGTTTAAAGATACACTGCTATAGATGCCCATGTTACCTGAAACCTTGTTTAAAGATACACTGCTATAGCTGCCCATGTTACCTGAAACCTTGTTTAAAGATACACTGCTATAGCTGCCCATTTTACCTGAAACCTTGTTTAAAGATACACTGTTCTAGCTGCCCATGTTACCTGAAACCTTGTTTAAAGATACACTGTTATAGCTGCCCGTGTTACCTGACACCTTGTTTAAAGATACACTGTTATAGCTGCCCGTGTTACCTGAAACCGTGTTTAAAGATACACTGTTATAGCTGCCCGTGTTACCTGAAACCGTGTTTAAAGATACACTGTTATAGCTGCCCGTGTTAGCTGAAACCTTGTTTAAAGATACACTGCTATAGATGCCCATTTTACCTGAAACCTTGTTTAAAGATACATTGTTATAGCTGCCCATGTTACCTGAAAACTTGTTTAAAGATACACTGTTATAGCTGCCCATGTTACCTGACACCTTGTTTAACGATACACTGCTATAGATGCCCATGTTACCTGAAACCTTGTTTAAAGATACACTGTTACAGCTGTCCATGTTATCTGACACCTTGTTTAAAGATACACTGTTACAGATGCCCATGTTACCTGAAACCTTGTTTAAAGATACACTGCTATAGCTGCCCGTGTTACCTGAAACCTTGTTTAAAGATACATTCTTATAGCTGCCCGTGTTACCTGAAACCTTGTTTAAAGATACACTGCTATAGCTGCTCATGTTACCTGACACCTTGTTTAAAGATACACTGCTATAGCTGCCCGTGTTACCTGAAACCTTGTTTAACGATACACTGCTATAGATGCCCATGTTACCTGAAACCTTGTTTAAAGATACATTGTTATAGCTGCCCGTGTTATCTGAAACCTTGTTTAAAGATACATTGTTATAGATGCCCATGTTATCTGAAACCTTGTTTAAAGATACCCTGCTATGCGTGCCCATATTATCTGAAACCTTGTTTAAAGTTACATTGTTATAGATGCCCATGTTACCTGAAACCTTGTTTAAAGATACACTGCTATAGCCGCCCGTGTTACCTGAAACCTTGTTTAAAGATACATTGTTATAGCTGCCCGTGTTACCTGAAACCTTGTTTAAAGATACACTGCTATAGCTGCCCATGTTACCTGACACCTTGTTTAAAGATACACTGCTATAGATGCCCATGTTATCTGACACCTTGTTTAAAGATACATTGTTATAGCTGCCCATGTTACCTGAAACCTTGTTTAAAGATACACTGTTATAGCTGCCCATGTTACCTGAAACCTTGTTTAAAGATACACTGTTATAGCTGCCCATGTTACCTGAAACCTTGTTTAAAGATACATTGTTACAGCTGTCCATGTTACCTGAAACCTTGTTTAAAGATACACTGTTATAGCTGCCCATGTTACCTGAAACCTTGTTTAAAGATACACTGTTATAGATGCCCATGTTACCTCAAACCTTGTTTAAAGATACACTGTTATAGCTGCCCGCTCGTGTTATCTGACACCTTGTTTAAAGATACATTGCTATAGCTGCCCATGTTACCTGACACCTTGTTTAAAGATACACTGCTATAGATGCCCATGTTACCTGACACCTTGTTTAAAGATACACTGTTATAGCTGCCCATGTTACCCGAAACCTTGTTTAAAGATACACTGTTACAGCTGCCCATGTTACCTGACACCTTGTTTAAAGATACACTGCTATAGATGCCCATCCTACCTGAAACCTTGTTTAGAGATACACTGCTATAGATGCCCATGTTACCTGAAACCTTGTTTAAAGATACATTGTTATAGCTGCCCGTGTTATCTGAAACCTTGTTTAAAGATACACTGTTATAGCTGCCCATGTTACCTGACACCTTGTTTAAAGATACACTGCTATAGATGCCCATCTTACCTGATACCTTACTTAATTTCTTTTCAATCCACATTATTGTGCCCCCCACCCCCTGAGACTATTGTCCCTGACGCAACTGCGCCTTTGCGCCATTGATAATCCGGCATTGCAATCTTGACGTAATTGATTATGAAGTCAGTTTACATGTGACGTAGTTGATTATGACGTCAAAGATTGATTGATAAACTGGATTCCTGTATTCAGTTGTAGATGGCTAGGACGCCAATGTATCAGCTGGTTCATATACTACACATGCCACTTTGTAGACCTTCCACTTAGTTACAGAGGATTTTACAGCCAGATTCACCATGCCAGTTGGGTTTTAATAAAAAGATATATATCTGGCTTTGCTCGGCCCATTTCTAGCTAAGGCCATCCAGATTCCTTAAAACTCGGATTGTTAACACCGGTTTATAAGAAGAAATGTACTCCCACAAAGGCAGAGCATTACAGAGAGATCATGGTTCTGCATGTGGTCATGAATATTATTGAGTCACATCTGAAGCAAAGGGTTAAAGATAAGATCAAGATGAGTCAAGGTCCGAGGCAGAGAGGAGTTACAGCAGCCGTGTCTCCCATAAATGCTGCTTTTCTTGTAGCAGGGTACTATAGAGAA
>JAVVLW010003942.1:5000-25000 GCA_034401795.1 Chaetoderma sp. LZ-2023a | reverse complement strand
CAAGCAACACTATACCTGGATTAAGGACCTGAATCGTCTGCTCTATGATCAGAGTTGGTATAAAGGGAGAAAGCACTTCTGCGAGCGGTGTCGCTACTGTTATTCAAGGGAAGGTCTGCTCATCAAGCACAAACTGGAGTGCTGCAGTATCGGTGACAGACCAATGTGCATAAGAATGCCTACAGAGGACAGGAAGATGATACGGTTCACCAACTACCAAAAGCAACTCACGGTTCTATTCATCATCTATGCCAACTTTGAAGCCCTAACAACCAAGATTGAGGGGCCAAAGGCGAATCCGGGTCAGGGCAGCACACAGAAAATGCAACACCATGAGATATGTGGGTTCTCATACATTGTAGTCCACTGTGACGGTATCAGTGAACCACCAGTGCTATATCGAGGAGAACGTGTAGCTAAGCACTTCTTGATCGATTGGCATCGAAATAGGAGAAGATAACGGCCGCGCTCGCTCACTCTAGGCCAATGGAGATGACTAGAGACGACTGGCGAGCTTATAAAACCACGGTCAGTTGCCATGTGTGCGACAGACCATTAGATGGAGACAGTGTCAGAGATTGCTGCCACACCACTGATCTCTACCGGGAAACAGCACACAATGTGTGTAATCTAAAGCTGTGCCTCAACCCTAGGACCACCACCATCCTGGTCGTGTTCCACAATCTGCATGGGCATGATTCTCACCTCATCATGCAGGCCATCTCCCAAACAGAGGGACAGATCAACTGCATCCCCAACAATATGGAGAGGTACGTCTCCTTCAGACTCCATCAGCTTCAGTTGATCGACTCAGCCCAGTTCCTCCAAGCATCACTTGACAAGCTAGTAGCTAGTTCCACAACGTTCCCACTTGCAAAACAGTATGAACCTAACACTGCCAAACATGAGCTGCTCCGCAAGGGTGTATACCCCTATGAGCACATGGATGGGTGGCACCATTTCAATGAGACCTCTCTCCCGCCTCAAGCTGCTTTCTACAGTGGGCTCTCCGGTGGGGGAATATCTGACAGTGACTACAACCACACACAGGCTGTCTGGGCCCAGTTCGGCTGCCAGACCATGACAACTATCTGTGGTCTAACACTCTGGACCCAGGACACTATTAGACGAGCCATGGGTTGAGCTGGGATGCACTTCTAGGGAAGACAGGTGTGGAGCTCGAGCTCCTCACTGAATACGACATGCATCTGTTCATAGAGAAAGGACTCAGGCGTGGTGGTGTATCAATGGTCAGCAAATGCTCTGCTAAGGCACACAACTCATACATAACTGGCTATAGTCCACAACAGCCGACAAGCCACATCATGTATCTGGACGCTAACAATCTCTATGGCTGGGTAATGAGCCAACACCTACAGACTGGGGGGAGGGGTTGAGTGGGTGAAAGACATTGATATCAAAGAGATTACAGAATTTTCCGATGATGATGAAGAAAAGGGATGCATCCTAGAGGTTGACACTGAGTACCCACAAGAGCTGCATGCATGACATGCACAATCCCTATCCGCTGGCACCTGAATCGATGAAGGTGAAGGGAGAGTGGTCTCAGAGTATCAGTGTGCATTGGGCGAGTTGATAGCGGAGACGGCAGCAGAAAAACTTATGCCTAACCTGAGAGACAAAGAACAGTACATTCTCCACTACCGCAACCTGAAGCTCTACCTCAGCCTGGGTATGAGGTTGAAGAATGTGCATGGGGTTCTATGCTTCAATCAGTTGCTGCGGATGGAGCCTTACATCCGACTCAACACAGAGCTCCGTAAGAAGGCCAACAGCGACTTTGAGAAGGATCTCTACAAGCTGATGAATAATGCTGTCTTCATTAAGACCATGGAGAAATTGCGCAAGTGAGTGGATGTCAAGCTGGTCTTGTCATCCGAGGAGGACAAACTGCACCACCTAATAGCCAAGCCCAACTTCTCCCAGGCGAAGGGGTTTGATGATGATCTAGCTGCTCTCCACATGTACAAGACGACTACACAGTAACACACCCGCTACACGGTACTGCCAACAAGAAGGTCCGGGACAAGATGAGGGATGAGTGTGCCAGGGTGCCAAGCCAGGAGTTCGTCGGCCTGTGCCCGAAAATGTACTCTATCAATCGTCGGATCAACAGGAAGTCAAGAAGGCAAAGGGTGTGTGCAGGGCTGTGATTAGACAGATTCACCATGAGCGGTACAAGGGATGCCTCTTCGAGCGAAAGGTCTTCCACCATGGTATGAACATGCTGCGAAGTGAGGGTCACCACCTCTATGGGGGTCTACCAAAACAAGACAAGCCTCAGCCCCTCAGACACAAAGTGATGGATTGCTCCCAAGGGTATTCACACCTGGCTTATGGTCACAAGGATGCCATCACTCCAATGGCTGCTTTCCTCGAAGAGCTGCTGGTATGAGCATCATATGACATCAGCCAACAGGCAGGGCTCGGTGTGGAGGTAGCTGGGTGTCTGTAGGGATAAGCTGTAGCTCGTCTCATACAAACGGCCGCCTAGGACTGCTTTCCGACCATGCCATGTAGTACAACGTAGGCTGTCCAGCTGCCTCTACATACCTGTCAATCTTGTGTACATCTATCGACCAGTTGGGGTCAGTCGCACGCCTATGTCCACCCTCCAACTCACCAGGCTAATACAATACCGAACCAGCGAATCGCACGGAAGTCTGTCCTCCGAGCACAGCACTTGAACAGAGCATTGTCGTTCCGACTGATGGGCCACAGAGGATCGCTGAATAGCATTGACTGGCTTCTGTCCTATCAGCCTAGTAACCTCAGCATTGGAGCTCTCCACCACAATGGGCAACCCTCTCACCCATATCCTAGAATGACCGCAAGTTGGGACAGCCATCTCCTGAGCATACTGATGTGGGAACAGCCTCTCTGCCAGTGTCCGGTTCCACTGCTCGACGATAGCCTGGGCACAGTGATGTCCCACCTCGCCTCACCTATTCGCCACACCATGTTTCCGCATGAGGGCTGCAGTTTTACCTCTAAACTCCTTACCCTCATCCACTTGCACCAACTCTGTCCACTGAAGGGGATTTTGCAGGTCCTCATAGATACTCTGGAACCTGCAGCCATCTGACCCGCGGACATATCCATGAGAGGCACTGCTGCCTTGTATCTACTGGCAACATCGACGATGGTGAGGGCGTACTTATAGGTTTTGCATGTTCCTCTGGAACAGATCGGATCATGTGGAAGGTACAGCACATCAGCCTGATGGACTCTGTTCGGGACAGGTTCATCGAAGTGTGCATACCGAATGTGCCGTGGATGAGGTCTGTAGATCTGCCACATCGCCTGTCTGGTAAGCCACTGGTTAACCATCTCCAAGGTGAATCTATGACCCTTGCGACGTGCAGCCTCGATCAGCTTGTGAGGGCCTGTAATAAAGATCTTCAAGAGAGGCAGCGGAGACTGCAGATGAACTCTCAGACTTTATCACTGGCATCGACACCTGTCCTCTCCTTTACAGCTCAGTCAAACTCTCGACAGATGAACAGACGACCATCGTTCATCTGACAG
This sequence comes from Chaetoderma sp. LZ-2023a, assembly GCA_034401795.1. Classification (NCBI taxonomy): domain Eukaryota; kingdom Metazoa; phylum Mollusca; class Caudofoveata; order Chaetodermatida; family Chaetodermatidae; genus Chaetoderma; species Chaetoderma sp. LZ-2023a. The sequence goes on along the minus strand of JAVVLW010003942.1, from coordinate 21,451 downwards.
CGGTCTCCATGGCTGAACACCTCTTCGAATACCTGTGAACACTGTTGTCTAATCTCTGCAGCACTGGCGCCATCACTGAAAGGAAGCTTATTGACAAATGCTTGCCAGTCAAGGGACTTGACGAGGTCATGCAGAGAAGCCATCCTACATAGCATGTCGTAAATGTTCAGCAGCCCAGATGACTGTGAGTGCTATCACAACATATGGGAGCCATGGACTGGCAATGCCAAAGAATGTGCCCACCCCAGAGGCGATGGCTGGAATAGCCTCAGAGATCTTCTCAACTCCATGGAGAGCATTGTTGGCGATTTTGTAAACCGTCTCGCCAGCCTTCGTCATGAACAGAGCAATCAGAGCCCCAACTACAGTTAGTGGGTCAAGAGAGCCCTACGATAAATTCCCTTGGCTTGGTGGATTAGTCAGCGGGATTCTGGCTATACATCATCACCATCATAGGCGTCATCATCATAGGCATCCTCATCATTGTCCTCATATTCACCATAGTCATCCTTATCATAGTCCTCATCGTAGTCCTCAACTGGATTCTCAAAAGCTTCCGGTTCATATATTGTTTACAGTCCTGCTGATTATATGGTGAGTTTAAATCACCTGTATAGACATGGCATCTGCAATCTTGAATGCAGGTGTGTTTGCATTGGCGAACTGGGGTCTCAGCTTCGCGGACAATAAGGCAACGGAGGTAGACAGAAAACGTCATAACCAGGCAATGGAGACGCTGTCTAAGGAGAAGTTTGAGTACAGCAAAACACTCGAGTATATGCACCAAAGGGAGGCAAGCTGATGGCAATAAAGGGCTCAAGCCAACCATAAAATGCAAGATGCTGATGAGAGTCTGGATGACTACTATGAGGTTGTAAAACTCTCTGAGCCAACGCTCGACTATGAGGCATTAGGAGGTCAGAAGATGGCTGATGTCATAGTAGTAGTGACTGCTGTAGCAGCGGTGGTAGCTGGGAGAGCTGCTGGAGTTATGCTCTACGCGGCTCATGGAGCTACAAGCTGAATACCTCCATTTTGTGAGAAGTGAACCTTGCTATATCCAAAGTACAGCACCATTACTCCGACCGGGTGAGGGCCCCCTCCGTCTCCGAAAAGGTTCCCAATATGAAAGCTGACCTGGTTGCCATGGTTAGGTGGGATGTCCCTACCTCCGAGGTGGCACTGACCTTCGAGCACCAACTCGAGATCCTCGTGGCCACTGGTCTGGCGGAGTAGGGCATATGACCTCATTTTCTGTCGATAGAGACAGCAATCGGCCAGATCGCGCAGCTCACTGAGTACATTCGTCCCAGCCACCACAAGTTTGAAGTCGTCTAGCTCCCCCACCTCCTGGACCACCCCTCCCTTCTGAACCAAGACTACTACAGCTACGCAGTCCGAGGCACCTCGTTGCAATGTCAACTCTAGACGCTGGTTAGCCATGGCCTGGAGCTGCTGATGCTCTAGATCTACATGTAGGATTCGATGTCTAGAGCCTGTACGTTATAGTTCCTGGTTATTCTCATCATGTCAGACCTGAAGTCGTGGAGAGGTCATCGTTACACCATCAAGATGTTCATTGTACACCCGAAGGAACAGCTTGATCTTGTCAAGGCCGGGTTCACGTGGTTGTTCTCGAGGAGGGAGTGGCACCACGACAGGTATTTCTATGTCTGGTTGTAAGTCGAATGCTGTGGAGCCATCATTACATCCGACGGCATAGTACCCTTTCCCCTTTGTGTAGTAAGAAGGTCCACGAGCCAGTGGAGCGAGGACCCCGTACTCATCGTTCACATAGTTGGTGTCCATGGTGTTGCTGCTCTGCAAAATTTCCCACCTATTCACCACCTGCTAGAGCTCTACCTTCTTTGCCTCTGTGCTCTTGAGCTTGAACTTGAGCATCATGCTCCTAATCTCATGGATCTGTCACAAGAGGGCGAAGTCAATGAACTTCCCCGCTGTGGATAGAGGGTTCGCATCATGGATACTAGGTCGAATGACTGTCAAACAGTCCTTCCAAGGATCAGTGTGGTGCAAGGCCACAGGTTCAACTGCCCTATCTGGATGCTGTACATACTGCTGCATCTTTAAACGTCTGTATACGTTTTAAATGGCGATGTCTGGTAAAGTTCTCCAGCAGATCGTCTTTGGAGGGCAGAAACCTGTATCACCCTCCAAGAAGAAACCAGTACAGCTGCCAATTGACAGAGTCTGACGACTACTTCGTGATGTCAACATTATCCACGAGCGAGCCAAGGTCCGTCTGATGCGGAGATACAGACTGCTCTAGAGGAGACCACACCAGCCCATAGTATGAAGGAATTGTTGACTCTGATACTCTACCGGAAGGTTGACAGCGCCCAGGGCAGGTCACTAGATTTCTCCAGGACACCCACTAAGATTTCTGTAATTCTAGCTCTTCAGAAGGCTAGGGTTGATCCCAAATATCTATTAATGGTGGGGAAGTGGGTTGGCGTATTCAGCCTCCACACTGATGATGAACACCGGATGTTGGATGCTATACAGGCTGGAGCCACAGATTACTTCCGAGAAGAGATTGGTACGGCCGTGATTGAGAGCTATGAGGCTGGGCATGCCACTGGTCACACTGAAGGTAGAGAGGAGGGGTTGGCCGCCAGCCACAAGAAGGACATTGAGCACATCTTCAATGAAAGATGGTGCAAGCGGCTGGCGAGAGACGAGGCAGCATTTAGAATTTTTCCCTCCAAGAACTACCAGCACAACCTCATCAAAGCTGTTCTCAAGGCAGATGCTAAGAAGTCATGGCTGAAGTGGGTCATCCGCGAGAGATTTCAGAAGAAGAGAGTCATAGCATCTGATCATCAGTAGATAAGGTTTCAGAAACATTCTCAAGAAGCTCATGACATTCCTCAAGCTTCTGACGAAATTCCTCAAGCTTCTGACGAAGTTCCGCGACCCTGAAAAGTGTCCCGGCTGCTACTACATCTGTCGCAGCTCAGCTTCCTGGGCTACCGCTTTCGCTTTAGTGTCCTGGCGGGATCCAGCTTGTAACTGAAGTTTGCTGCTTTCTCCAGAGGAGGCTTGAAGTGTGCGAGCTCACCTGGCTCCTTGTTACTCAAGATGAAGAGGTATACATCTGTGACCCTCTGCACGCATGTGATGAAGTCTTGATTGGTCTCCTTGAGGGTCAGGCTGTCGTATATCGTCTCAAGTAAGGCATGACCACTCTTCGAGCTAAAGTGCAGGAGCCTCACATGGTGCCAGATATCTGGCGATATCTCACAGGTGTTCTTCTGAAAGAGGATGAAGACAGTGATCTTAATGTGCTGAATGCATCTGTTGATGTTGCTGAGTTTTGTGACTGTCTTCTGGTCCCTCGTAGGGTCATCGATAACTAGAACAAGTGGTTCAGTTAGTCGAGCCGTGAGCAGCTTCTCCATCAGTGCTTGCAGGTTGTGCATCCTGGTCATTGGACCGTTGTACCACTGATCATTATTGTCGAGTACTTCAGTGGCAGAGTCGGACACCAGGATGATATATCGAGACTGAGGATGTTCGGCGAGCAGGGCCCGCAGCAAGATGTTTTTCCCATGTCCTGACGGGGCAATGATCACCACCACCTGACAGGAATCATCTGGTCTACTACTGTATGGTGCTGACATGTTGCACGTGCATGTGAAGGATGGTCAGCAGCTCGTCAGTCGTAGCATCGTCTATATCTAGGAGACTAAATGGCAGTCCTTCCTGTACCAGCTCTTTTCCCTGCTGTGTGGGTAACGTTGTACCACCAGCAGATATGAAGGATGCGATAGAGGCATCAAGCATGAAATCCCAACAACAGCTGAGAAGGTAACACAGAGGGCCTGTGTCAGTGCCCGCAGTGTCTAGCACCTAGAGTATCCATATGATGCAGGCTCGAGCAGCCATGCTTATTATGTGATCTTAACTGGCAGGTTGAAAACCCCTGACTTCTTCACCTGGGGTAGTTGGAGGCTGGCGGTAGCACCCATTGCACAATCCACTGTGATATGGCTCAGGTCGAGGGTGCCAACCTTCAGATTCTCCCCCATCTTGTTGGAATGAGCTCCGTGGTTTCAGGAGATCCTTAACCAGGTCGTGTGCGTAGGACTCGACCATAACATTGATGGCACCAGCCTCATCAACTCCGAGCATACGTCGCATCACTGCCCTGTTAATTGTCCTACCATGTCAGTGTTTCCAATGAGATCTCTGGCTCGGATGGTACCTCAGATCTCTCAAGGTTCTTCCTTCTCATCGAAGTCTAGGAATGAGATGTGGGCAACAGTCTCATCTGAACTGAGGCGTGCCTCGCCCAATTGAGCGAGATCACCTAGCTCTTTGCTCTCTAGGTCTGTGAGTGACAGAGACATTGTTGGTGTATACATATGTCTTAAACCTAGTCATATCCCCAGTGGAATAGCTGAGCATAGGCATACCATGTGGTGGGCCAAAGAAATATGTAGCAGTGCTCATGATACTGGTCCTCCCTGCGGGAGCATGCCTTGTGAGCTAACCACAATTTCTGGGAATTAGAAATCCTCAGTCCGTGTGGTCGACTATGCACTACCAACTCTGGCATAGCCTGCTATGCCTCATAGGCTACTCTTGTGTCATGGACCTGCCAAGCTTCCATTATATATAGCATCTTAAAGCTAGACATAGGCCACGATGATCTCAGCCATAGCACTCATTGCTAGCCCTAGAACCCCGGGTTCCATTAGAGGGATGCGTTCGCCCATGATCTTGGCGGCAACAGTATAGGAGACACCACCGATGGTGATCTTTGGGATGGGATGTGTTATTCCTAGATAGTGGTCGACAACTGTACTCACCACTGTAGCGAGGACAGTGGCTCCAGCAGCAGGAATAACCTCATTACGACCCATCATCTTCACCACGGCAACATTCGCCGCCACGTTACTGACGACATAAATGGCCAGGGGCTTAGCCTCTGTCAGTAGCATCTGGGTCTGGCTTTTGAGAAGCTTCTCCACCTTCTGTAGATTCGCCTGGCTCTCCGTGAGTTGCTTTACAATCTGTACCATTGACGTCATCGTTTAATATAATCATATACAATGCATTTAAATGTGTACATTATACTTCGAGAGCGCTAAGCAGCTCTAACCAATCTGCATCTGTCAGCTGCTTAGATTGGTACCAGGAATATCCATAGCACTGTACATAGCGGCTTACACCATGGACCTATGCATCAGGTACTATGACATCTTCCGCACCGAATTGAAGGGCTACAAGGAGAAGTCACCAGATGAGCTCGCCCAGTTCTCTAGCACTGAGGTAACAGAGGAGCTGACAGCTGTGAAGCTCTACCTAGGATTTGGTATGGGGCAGATCTGTTTCGTTGAATACCTCATTATGGGCAGCAGTATTGTTGAGCAACTCCTGTATACTAAGGGATTCTACAAGGATCGGGAGTATATGTCGGACATGTTCCAGCAGTTGCAGGCATCCATGGCATCCCCGACTCTGAGTTGAACAAGGCACTGCGCTACTACAAGCTGGAAAAAAGGCTGTACCACCGAACCATACCATACCTTGGGTGTATATGCTGACAGCGTGTTTGGGGGCTGTCGGGCAGGCCAAGCTAGCTCAGGCAATCTCATTTGCCATGACTTCCGCACTGGAAGAGAGTCAGGATGACCTATTGCTCTACGAGCAGGATCTACTAATGGCGGATAAGAGTGATGACGAGCACAGCAATAGCCAGACCTGATACCACTCATAGGGCTATCATCGGGCGGGGTGGTGGGTGTCAGCATGGGTCGCCGTTTGTCATCCAGCACTCCTGCTGTTCCAGTGGTCGGAATGACAGTTGTAACGACGGTAGCACAGCTGCGTTGATGTCAGTGTTAAACCCAAAGTGCACACCTGGGGAATTCACCTCGACTATCATGTTATTGTAGCCCCTGAACTTTAGATCCTCAACATTCACGATCATATTGCTCGGAATAGGTCGTAAGTGTGGTGATATAGCAAAGTCGAGCTTACAACTGGCCTACTCTTACAGAACTTGGCAATGAGACTACTGGGATCTGCAACAATGATCATGTGCTCAACGAGACTGCTGAACATGGCCTGCACCTCTTTTCTGCTCGCCCCATCTATGGAGTGGCGGGGCTTGGTCTGGGCTGTCAGGGGACAATAACATAATGCTTCTAAGGACTGGTTGACTCGAACAATCCCTGCTTGTGTGAGCCCTGAGGTTGTGTGTGGGACAAAGTATGTCCATGCCTCTGGATGGTCCTGCCTGATTCCGGTGATATGCATATTCTGCACCCTCAGTCCGGGCTGTGAGTCTGGATCAAATGAGAACGTCACTGTCTTCCGACGACTGATTTTTCAGGGTGTTTAATAGGGGAAGCCTGAGTATTCTCGTCTCGGGTCACCATACATAACGCCTAGATTGTTGTTGTCGCCACCATGGAAACGATGGTCTGAGTGGGTGTTGAACTCTCACTGGAGTCTACTGGCTGCTTAGAGGCTGTAGCTAGCGGTGCTGACAGGCTGCAGATTGAAATCATTCGTTTCAGGCAGGCTTGCGCCAAGCTCATGGAGGATTCGTCCCACTGTGTAGTACACATGGCATCTGAGACAGCTGGCAATGAGCACAGCTTCTGGGGCACCAGAATAGGAGTGCAGCAAACCCGCGCTGATGCCGTATCCTGCTGTGGCACACCACATGGCAAAGTTCAGCTGTTGGTTCCAGAACGAGAGGTTCGGACCTGCCATCGAGGTATGAGCCTTCTTCACATACTTGATGGTGATTGCAAGGTTGGTCAGTGGTCGTGAATTGATGGAGAAGCTGATGCGGGACCGCTCGTCGACTGTGATCGAAATAGGTGTTAGGTCTGGTGTGTCATCCAGGAGGCCATGTTGTCCAGCTCTCCAGCGGGTTCAGAGTGTACCCAGGAGGGGTGGTTGGCTCTGGTCGATTGTCGGGAGGTTCATCGGGAATGCCATCTATAGTAGTCATCTTAAAGCTGCTGTTCCAGCCGCGGATGCAACATACTATTTGACACCGTACAGATCTTCAATGCAGCCCTGCCACAGCATCTCGTTTTCTAACTCCTCCATGTCCACCCGCCCGCTTGAGCCTTTGAGGTATTGCTAGCGCACTTTGGGTTTCTCTGTGTGGTACAGGATTTGGAGCTCCAATAAATGGTGGTACTCTTCATCACTGACGTGCCCATCCTCGAGAGCTTTACTGACAGACTCGTCGATATCCCGTAGGCTGTTCTGTGCCAGTGTTACATACTTAGCATGCTTCTCCAGCTGCCTGGTGATCTGACACTGTCAAACCACCAAGTATGTGGCCAGGACAGTAGCGGCAAGGGTCACACCACCCAGTGGGATAGTGATGATAGCACCCACCGCTGTAGCGATGGTGGCAACGGCGGCCACACCAGCACTGGCTCAAATCATACCCGCAGCTGTGGTTGTGCATGCTAGACTGTTGTAGACTGTTTTATATGGCCTGCGTATTCTGCTATACTTTTGTGTCTCATGAACAAGTTTCTATCTGATGGCGTCAATATGCTGGAGTCACCAGCTATGTAATGTACCACCCTTCTCAGCTGCCAGGGTGGGACATAGTTCAGGCTGCTTTCGCCACTCCGATTTAGTTATGATATACCTAGTTCTTAAACTCGTGCCATCACCTGTAGGATCTGACTATGAGTCTTTGTGGGATTCATCTTGGAGAGCCTGGTGAACCAAACCAGCTTATTCATGTGGAGACATACCTCCCTCAAACACCCCTCATCCAGCATAATGTCAGGGGTCAGTTGCTTTCGCAGCCATAACATCTGGAACTTCACCTTGTCACTCTGATAGTACGCCCGCCATTTGCAGGCTTTCTTGGATTTATACTCCACCCTCTCCTCTTCCCACTGCAAGACTTCTACAGACTCATCACACTCGTCATCGGAGAAATCATACAAATTTGGCCCTACGATGCCCTCCTCCTGCCGGATGATGCTCTCCCATTCTTGGACAGAATTGTAGTCCCTTCGTCTCTTTGTCTCTCTGGCGTTCTGTTCATAACAGCTCACCTGCTGCAGTCGCTCGCCTTCTTGTCGACAACGCATTTCCAGTACTGCTATATCTACCATCCCGAAGAAAGTGTGTGGCCGCTCCTCTGTCTCCTTTTTCAACATCTTTCTGAATGCTTGATAGGTCTGATATGATGTCATGATGGGGACAGGTCAATAAGTAGCAGCAGCATACACTCTAATTGGGCATCCGACAGACCATCCATGCTGGTACATAGACTAATGGTGGAGCTATCAAACAGGTGATTTATGTGGGTGAACACATTGGGGCTGATCGCGTTCCATAGTTTGCTAGTGGCTCGTGGCAGATATTCTATCATGTCTAACCCTACTTTAGTCGGTGAACTGTGGTAGGTCCTTCCCGGTGGCGGATGTAACACATTGGCGTGTACGTACGTGGTGAAATGCTAAGCTACTTTGAAGAGAACCTATTCTATGCGATACTGAACTGCACGTCTACCAACTAGAGACGGTCTGCTGACATTCTCCCCGTTTTGGAGTAGCAATCTGACAATCAGCATGACTATATACTCCGTTTAAACCCCATATATAGATATACAATGGAGCCTATATTTGCTCACTTAACCAATCTGGCCGATCTTGTGGTCGTGTACGACGTTGATGCTGCCAAGGTTAAGGAAAGTGATGACAAGTTGTTACTCCTCGAATATGGAGCAGAGTCCAAGACACTCTCCCTCCATCCCGTCAGTGGAGATGGTGTAGAGCTGCTCACTGACCTAAAGGATGTCTCGAAGGAACGTCTGGGTTGAGAGAGTGATGGGGACAAAATAGTGTTCCGCTATGACTTCCCGAAGAAGAAGTTCATCCTCCACCCCCTGATAGAACAGTCACTAGACAAGGTTGAGGATGTTAACACCTTGGACGCTGACCTCAGCTTTCATGTCTTAGAGCCGACTGTGAAGCATGCTCCACTGATGTTGAATGACGGTTTGGTGTTGACCCTGGTGAAACAGCTGCAGGTAGTCTTCGAAAAGAACACGGTGTGGTATTGTATTGGACCTGGTTGTAACTGGCGAACCTTGGTGCCACTATATAGACCTCCAACGGTTATTGACCTGGCGGTCACCCCACTCTCCACCATTGTGAAGAAGGATGGCATGGTCCAAAAGCTCTATAGCTGAGGGACATCTTTCCTGACCTATATCGGACAGGGCACACCCCTAGTTGCAGTGGGTCATAGGATTGGGGACCAGAGGAAGCCATCAATATTCAGGAGGGTGTCTTATGGATAGAGGGTGTGCCGCACTCCTAGAAGGTTAAGGGCTCAGTGAAGCTGCTCGAGCGTGTCGGGCTCACAAGTCCGCAAACAACCCATATTGTGTTAGAGCTCCAGCTTCTAGCTGGTGGTAAAGTGAAGCAGCTAAGACATACCCCAGATGGGATGAAGATCGGCATCGAGGATGGCACAGGCTAGATATGACACAGATATTTCTCGAGGGGTTTACCTTGTTCAGTTTAACCCTCCATATATAGTATGCTGGCTATACTACTGCTCATACCTGTGGTGGTTGCCTCACAGACAGCCATGATATTAGCCAAGTGGGCCCACTTCCAAGACAAGCCTCAGTACAATACCTTCCGCGACCATCTGTGGAAAATTATCTATGACCGATTTCACCCATGTGAGAAAATTGAGTCTGTCTGCCACTTCTATGGTGTAGAAAGTTCTGGACGTGGTTGTCTGCAGCCGATGCAGGACCAGATCCTATGTGTCACCTGTGAACATACCAGAGTCTGACATGGTGCAGATGGTAGGCACTTTAGCGTTCTGCCAAGTGAGCATTGCCAAGGCGGCTGGAAAGGCCTGTGGGTAATCCCCTCATGCCGATGTGACACCGGTCGTGACTACGTATTTCGTATTTGTTTGATTCAGTTTGTTTGATATGGAGACATGAGGCTGGACATGTATTTGTGATCCAACATTATGTCTATCATCATCATCATCATCATCATCATCATCATCAGCATCATCATCATCAACATTATGTCTATCATCATCATCATCAGCAGCAGCAACAGCATTATGTCTATCATCATCATCATTAGTTATAAAATAAGTGTTTCAGAATGGGCCCCCACCACCAGGTGATGCCCTATTAGAGGAATGCAACTGTATAGGTAATCAAGCTAACTCAATCTAAAACTCAATCATGGGTTACCCCCGAAGAACTATGGGGTTACATGCATGGTGTAGGCTGTGCGGCACGGCGGGAAAAAGCGGCAAGATCATTACATGACCTGGGCGACTATGCAAATAAATCGCTTGAGTTCTGGAGATCTTCTCCTGACCTATCATTCGCAATAGTAGTAGACGAGGTACTCACCTGAAAAACCGCACCAGGCGCTGAGTTAGGGATTAGACGCTATCCACTGACAGCAATGGAAATGACAGAACTAAGACAGTATTTAGATCATCTGCTAACGATCCACAGTATCAATATGGATGATGCTATCAAACCAAAATAAATGTGTTGCTAGATTTTTTATTTTAGAGTAATATGATCAATGAGGCAGTCGAAGAGGAGGTCTAGCGCCTCATCTGTGAGATTCTTGTGCAGGTGTCTCTCTGCTTTGGGCTTCCTGTATGGGGCTAGAACGGGTGGCTCGCTGTAAGAGGTCGTGTTAGGCCCTACGTTGTAATACAACTCCTCATCTGTGAACTTATTTTGATTGCGTGTATCCATGGTTCGGAATCTTATGAATAAACCTATGGGTTTGTAGTGGAAGTTTTGTACTTGCCGGGCATGAATAAACTTATGATGTCGTAGGTCTAAATGGAAGTTTTGTACTTGCCTGGCATGAATAAACTTATGATGTCGTAGGGCTAAATGAAAGTTTTGTACTTGCCTGGCATGGTCTGAACAAGAGTGGTTTGGGGGGCTCTATGTTGTAAAACACATCGCAGCCAGCCGTCCCTATGTTCTGACTGCCGCCACCCACCCCTCCCCTCCTGTAGCCGCCGATCCACGATCCGCGGCTCCCACCACTCTCTGTTTTGATAGGCCTATATATTCTACTACTGGATTTGATCCGGCACTCTAGCCTCATTTATCGAAAATATAATGGTTTGTTTTATGGCTAAGATTTGCTGGTGCTTAGCCCTTTAACGCTCAAGTTTATTCAAGAAAATGTATACTTTCTCATAGAAGATGTCCATGTGCTGACCAATTTCCCATTATCGAGCCAGTCATTCCAGTAGTAGATTTTCAAAAATAGTATTCTCTTGGTCTACAAATTAACATTTCTCAAGGTCACTGAAAAAAAACCTGTTGTGGTTCGTTTGTGTGTTAAATGGTTAACATGGCTATATGGCTCTACAATGACCTCATACTTTGGGGGTGGAGCATAAGAGATGTGTTTTACGACTACCTGCCTTAAAGAACCACCAACTGCTATAACAGATGGCAATTCGCATGAGCGCTTACTTGGAATAAGCAATCATCTGTCCTTATACATCACAATTTGATAGCTTGAAACTGTCAGAGAAAATAGTGTTTTGATAAAACAATGGTGATACACAAATTGGTGGTCATGACATTGAAATAGTCGATGAATATCTATTCCTAATTGTCCTTTTCAAATATAATGGTAACTTTTTCTCATGTGAAAACGTAATTTGAAACAAGGAATAAAGGCAATGCATACCCTCATACAAAGGATTAAAGAAAATAATGTATCAATGGATCATTCCAGTTTATCCATCCATCATATGACGTCATAATCAACTACGTGACGTGTAGGATGATGTCATAATCAATGATGTTATGAATTACATAGTTAAGTACGTCGCAAACGCTTAATTGAAGATGGCCTAAGCGATGTTGTACGAATTGTATGTCTTTACTATTTAATAAAAATATTCTGTTGAACATTTTAATACTCATTTGACTGGGCGCTGCTGTTGCCATAGGCAGCAACAGCGCCCAGTCAAATTACTTCCAAAATATTCAACAGTTTACCTGTATAGTTTTCTGGAAATCAATAGTTAGAGAGTTCAGGGTTCGACCGATCCTAACATGGGTGAAGCATGGGTGGTGCTTAGCTTACAGATGGGTGGAGCATAGCTAAAACTGGAAAGGTCCATTGACTTACAATAGGCCGATGTACTTTTTTACTATAATATCTGACCAGTGATGTTATATGCATCTGAAATTTGGGGGTTTGAGAAAACTGATCTACCCCACACCTGCCAAATAAAATTTTACAAAATTCCTTTGCACATGAAAAAGAATACACCAAATATTATGATCTATACCGAATTAGAAAAATCCCCCTACACATAAAGATACCATGTAATATGATTCGGTTCCGGGCTGACATAGTAAACATGGGATACGGAAAACTCACATCGATACTATATTATATTAGTCTACACTATGCGGAGAAATATGAATACACAGTTTAAATGGACAGAGAGGATAAAAGCAATCCTAACATTAACAGGTTATGCTGAAACATTTGAGAAAAACACCATAAATAAAACACAATTAAAACATGTACAAGCACTTTTAGAAAATCAGCTTCAAGAGAAGTGTAGAACTAACATCAGTGAGTCAAGCCAGTTATCATTCTATAACAAAATAAAAGACGATGCAAATTTGGAAAGATATTTCACAATTCGTCGCCACAATGATGGTATAACGTTATCCCATTTTAGAGCGCGATGGTCACACACCAAATAATTGTTTTGTTTTACAAACCCTCACAACTAAATCTTTTCCATATTTAAAAATAATGCAAGAATTTTAAGGAATTACCTCCAACATTCTTTCCCTCAATCATATTTTCGCAGCCAAATCCTTATCACTCAGAATTTTCTTTTTGTTCTGTATACATTTGCTAACACTTTAATAGCCTACCGTTATGTCATTTTAGAACATTAACCACACATTACCTATTGAGATTAGGAAGGGACGGGAACGGGAAGAAGTGAACGTCTTTGTGGTATATGTAAGTGCGTAGAGAATGAACTGAAATTAATTTTTCGCATGTCCAAATTACAATACCGAAGGACAAACATATATCCCTGAGTATTACACTACCTATTACACAATGGAAAAAGCCTGAAAGGGCTTTTTTTAATACGTACCAGGCCTGTGCTAATAAAGCTCTGCAAATACATTATCAATGTAAAGAAAAGGTGTGATGGCTTTCCAGTTTTAGTTATGCCACGCTAAACTGGAAAGGTCCATTCATCTACACTAAATATCATGATATTGTGGTATAGAAATTTGCTGAGTGAGCATTAAGATATATCAATTGATATAGGGTCGATGCGACGTTTTGCTGTTGTGTGATGATAGGGTGGGCAACTTTTAATCCTTTGTCCCTCAAAGGTAAATATAAGTAGATTGCAAAATTACAAGATCCCTCGAATTGCTGTACGCATTGCTTGCACACGTAATGCGCGGCGCACACCTTAAGACCTTTGTCGCCAACCAGTTAGCTACGTGTTCTCAACCAGTTGGCGACTTGTTAACCAATTTAAACAATGCGAATAGTTTCTCACACGTAATAGGAACGCGTAATTGATTCACTACGATTGCACTCATACGGTAGATTTGTCAGTATTTCTAGTCCGTTTTAATGTAGATATACAGATGAGAAATACCATCCATTTTGGGCGTAGAGGTACATAAAATATTTTAGAAAATGTCTCGCTCATAATCTGTGTAATATATATTCGAGATAAATGCCCGAATAAATGACGCATGCTGCAAGATGTGTCTAGAAAAATATACAGAAGCCATTACGCGTCATAAATTTCTTAATGCAATCATTTACGCATAGGGGATAAGACACAATTGATTTCAGGTGAGTTCACGGTGAGTGATGATATGGAATACAAAAATGTGCTCATATGCATATAAAAGACTCACATCATTTTGGAACCAAAATACTGATCATTTTTGTTAACTTGGTACATGGTTATATACCAGCAACATCACTTCTAATGGGTTTTACATAGTATGGCACCCTAGTACCTGATACATGAGTAAATACGTACCCATCTGGTTGATAATGATAGTGATGCTGAAACAGGTGGTAATGATAGTGAATAAAAATAAGGAAATCTAACTTCTGTGTACGGTCTACCCGTCATGGATTTCCAGAACCAAAATAAAAATAGAATATGGAGAATGATGTGTGGGATTGCTGCCATGTTCCGATGTTGAAATTCTGAGTGGTAACATAAGGCATATGCAAAGTCACGTGACAAATTCATTTTTCTATACCACAAAAAATAATAATAATATTAATAATAATAATAATAATAATAATAATAATAATAATAATAATAATAATAATAATAATAATAATACTGACATCAAAAGTGTTTTAAACATTTTGTCATGTGCAATGTGAGGGTGTGTGTAAATTTGATATGTGGTTAAGAGGTGTGATTTTATGCTTCGTACACGTGGGTCGTGTATAATTCTATATACTCTATATACAATATTCTGACTACATTTATTCATATATTATTAATGTCTAAATCAAAAATAGGTCCAATTTCAGTCTAATCTCATCTCATCTGTTCACGAGAATGTTTAATGTGAGTGTCAAAGTCATGTCGTATACCACACTTAGCCATTCTACGAGAGAATGTTACCGGGACACGGTTGTTTCATTTCGAGATCGGAACCGGTTACCAACGCGGCCCATGTCCGTCAGTCTGTCACACGGTCTGTTTATCGGGCACCTAATGTCAATTATCAACCACGACTACGCCAATGGATCGGTGGCAAGCACCATGGAGGTACATACCCCAGTGGTCTAGTTGTGTACCTCGGTATAGGTATAGGTATAAGGATAACTGGTCTCGGTATCCCGGTATCCGAAATGCCTGTATGATCGAAATAATTTTTTGTTGTTCGTTCGCCATGCTGAAATATAGTTTATACATTTTAACATTACATTTTTATACTATTACGCCGTTCAGTTGTTCATGATTCTAAATGAATCTTATAATGCGATTAATATAATTTATTAAAATAGAATATAGTGAATGAAGTGTGGGATTTCTGCCACGGACCAATGCTGAAATTCTGAGTGGTTACATAAGACATATGCAAAAGTCATACAACAAATCCATTTTTCTATACTATAAATAATAATATCGCTTTGATCAAAAGTCTTTTAAACATTTTCTCGCGTGTCCATCTGTCTGACACTCCGACTTCCTGTGTTGGTCCATGGCATAAGTGGCAGCTGATTTTTACCCAATTGAACAAAATTAACTTTGGCACAAGTGCTAAAGCAGACAGAGCCATAACATAGGCACACGTATGTCGCATAATAATCCCATTAGTGACTTCAACACTTCAATCACGTGCATTGCGCAAGCTGATTTTGAACATTTGCTTTCAGAAAACATTTATTGACATGAACCGTTCTGAGCGCGAAGAAAGTTTATAAATACTAGAAAATTGTAATAACAGTTCATTCATTCTTTGACTTTAAGAATGATTACATTTCGATGCGACCCTTGCCATACAATGAATTCAACTCCGATACATTGCGGGTGTATCGAGTGGAATAGATATAATGATGTAGTGGTATGACAGTTAGTAAATATTGTTAACACCGAAATTCAGAACCGAAGGGTCGAATACCTTAAGGAACCAAATAATAAATTAATTCATACGCAATACTAGTTGAGAAATGAGTGTTGCGAATGCAAATGCATTGATCTGATGCTGCACAGGCGATACGAGTTCTTATCTCTTAAAAACAGAATGTTTTTGCAGTTTTGTCGACTTTAGACCTGCATTCGATACTGTCTCTCGAAAAATGTTAATATATAAATTACTGCAAGCTGGTATTGGAGGCAATTTTCTTAGTCATTCAAAATATGTACTCTGATGGTCAATATGCCGTTAAGGTAGCCGGCGGATACAGCAATAATTTTTCATCCTCTGTTGGTGTCAAGCATGGCTGCACACTTAGTCCTCTTTTATTTAACATATACCTGCGTGATCTCCCTGACAGTTTTGATAACACATGTGATCCTGTTCAACTACACAATATTACTATCAACTGTCTAATGTTTGCGGATGATGTGGCTATATTATCCAAATCTGTAACTGGTTTACAAAACACATTACGCAAATTAGGTTTATACTGTAATAAATGGGGTCTTACCTTCAACCTAGACAAAACAAAATTAATTATTTTCAACCGAAATGGACATGTTCAAGAAGTATCACTTCACTTTTCAAGGCTCAGTGGTTGAGGTTGTCCAATCCTATTGTTATTTAGGGGTTATATTTACTTCCTATGGCTCCTTTAACAAAGCGTGTCAAAGACTTGCAGATCAAGCCCAGAAAGTCTTATTTAAACTCAAGTTGCTCAATG
>JAVVLW010003939.1:0-37000 GCA_034401795.1 Chaetoderma sp. LZ-2023a | reverse complement strand
AACTAATTATGCTGAAGGCAGTTGCTGCCTATGGCAGAGCAGTGCCTAGTCAAATTGGTTTCGAAATATTCAACAAAATGTTTGTAAAGTATTAAAGACATACAACTGACGGACCTCAAGTTTCACGACAGTGTGTTTCTGTTAATTATGGTTGTGACATCTGCCTATATGTAATGTAATTGATTATGACATCATGCGCTTGACTGACAGATTGGATTCATCCATTGATAAAATGTTGTTAAATATATGTTTATATGTATATATGTTGTGTCTGCCTCCATGTTCATTTCAAATAATTGATTCGTGAAATTAAATTTATGGTCAAACTGGCCCCTGGAGTGGTATTCTGAAATATCTATTTTCAGACTAAAAGAGTACTTTAAAACACGGGCCCATTAACCATTTAACGCTCATATAAGCTAAAAAATGGCTTCTGCGGTGGTCTTGAGAAATATCCATTTGCAGACCAAGAGAAGACTATTTTTGAAGATTTACCACTGGAATGACTGGCTCGATAGTCTTCTCTTGGTTTGCAACTGGACATTTTCTATGAGAAAATTTAAATCTTCTTGTATAAATTCAAGTGTTAAAGGGTTAAGCTGTGGTAAGCTTTCAGAAATGTTCTTAGTCTCCTAGGCAACATGCTGTATGTAATTTATAGTTTCTCGGTCAATATTATCCATTATTAGCTCACCTGGCCGGAATGGCCACGTGGGCTTATGCCATGCCGACCATCCGTCATCCATCTGTCTGTCCGTCTGTCAACTTTTGCTTTAAAATGTATCTCCTCCTTAATGGCTTGCCGGATTTCAACCAAACTTGGCTAGAATGATCCTATGGGGGTAGGCTCTAGAACATCTATTCAGGTATTTGAAGTTTCTAGAGGGCTCGTACCGACATAGGCTCTATTCAAATTTTTGATATTTCAATTTTTTGGGTCCGGAAAGAGTCAAAATGCATCTCCTCCTTAATTTCTTTGCAGATTTCAATCAAATCTGGCTAGAACAATCATACGGAGGTAGGCTCTAGAACTTCTATTCAGATTTTTTATATTTCGATTTTTTGTGTAAAAAACTTAGATTTTGTGCAAAATTTACTGAAAACTGTCAAAACGCATCTTCTTGGTTTCTTGATAGATTTCAACCAAATTTGGTTAGAAGGATCCTCTGGAGGTCGGCTCTAGTTTAAAGTGTCTAAAAATCTCCGATTCTATTTAAAATTTGCCGGAAATTGTAAAATTATCCATAGTTTCTTGGCAGATTTCAACCAAATCTGGCTAGAACGATTATATGAAGGTAGGCTCTAGAAAATCTATTCAGATTTTTGATATTTTACTTCTTTGTGTAAAAAACTTAGATTTTGTGCAAAATTTACTGAAAACTGTCAAAACGCATCTTCTTGGTTTCTTGATAGATTTCAACCAAATTTGGTTAGAAGGATCCTCTGGAGGTCGGCTCTAGTTTAAAATGTCTAAAAATCTCCGTAACCGCTTGGGTGATTGATTCAAAACTCATGAAAAATCATCTCGTTCCAGTGGTAATCTCATTTTGTTCGGATATGTCAGTGACCAATAAGTCCAGGTGAGTATAACAGGCCCCTTGGGCCTCTTGTTACTTATGCCATGGCGGCCATCCATCCGTCGTCCGTCTGTCCGTCAAATCACATCTGCCCATAAACGGATAGACAAATTTCAACAAAATTTGGCTGGAATGATCTTAAGCTGTTACCCTCCAGAATATTTTTTCAGAATTTTGATTGATCAATTTTTTGGGTGAAAATCTGAGATTTTATGAAAAATCTACTGGAAATGGTCAAAATGCTGCTTAGCTGTTTGACATATTTCAACCAAATTTGGCTAGATGCATTCTATGGTGGTAGGCTCTAGAATGTCTTTTCTTTTCAGAATTTTGATTGGTCAATTTTTTGGGTGAAAGTCTTAGATTTTATGAAAAATTTACCAGAAATTGTCAAAACTTTGCTTCTCCTTAGTCACTTGACATATTTCAACCAAATTTGGCTAGAACAATCGTATCATGGTAGACTCTAGAACATCTATTCAGAATTTTAATTGGTAATTTTTTTGGATGCCCATCTTGTATTTCCGGAAATGATTCATCATATCTATTTAAATGCAAATGGTTCAAATGCTAATGATCCAGGTGAGAGCCACAGGCCCTTGGGCCTCTTGTTCTTTGACTGATGAAGAAAATTAAAACTAGTTTTAAAGTGAATCTTTATTTGTAGTCCAAAGGACAACTATATTTGAAAATTTCTGACTGGAATGACTGGCTAAATTACCAAGCCTCACTGATAAATTTCCAAAAATAGTCTTATTTTGGCCTGCAAAAAGCCGTTTCTGATGACCACTGCAGAAGCTGTTCTGGCTGGCTGGACCACTAGGAAAGGGTTTACATTGTTATTAGTTGATAAATTAATGCTTTACCACTTACGCTGGCCAAAAAAGCTCCTCCAGTGATTTTGAGAAATTTATGTGCATTTGTAAACCAATAGAAAAATATACTTATGCTCCCGGAAAAATTGGAGGGAGCATATAGTTGTCGCTTTGTCCGTCCTTCCTTCTGTTCGTCCATTCGATCTCTACTAGTTTGTCCGGGCCATAGTTTCAAGAAATTTTTCACATATATGCACTAAATTTGGTATGTGAATGCATCTTGGGAAAAAAGTATGCAGTGTATGAAAAGTAGGTCAGTGTAACCTACTTTCTTACCTACTTTTCACGGTTCATTGAACATTGCCAAAAAAATCTCTAGGCTGTAGTTTCACGAGTTTGTGGTATGCGGGAACTATACTTGATATGTGGATGCATCTTAGGGAGGTGCGCAGTGTATGAAAAGTAGGTCAGCGTTACCTACTTTTCATGGGTCATTGAACATTACAGAAATTCTTTTTGTTCAGTTGTACATTCAAGAATTTTTCGTATGCGCTGTATTGCATTTGAAAAGTAGGTCAGCATGCACAGTTCACTGCATGTCACAGAACATCTTTGTCTAGGCTGTAGTTTCAAGAGTTTTTGGTATATGGGAACTAAACTTGGTGTATGGATGCATTATATGCTGAAGGAGTGTGCCATATGGAAAGTAGGTCAGTTTGACCTACTTTTCTTGGTTCGCTGACCACATCAGTTTACTGATATGCCTTGTTGCAAATTTACTACGAGAATGACTATGTCCATAAAAGAGCCAGTCATTCCATTGGTAAGTTTTCAAAAATAATTTCTTCATCTGCAAATGGACATCTTAGAACTATGAGAAATTTGAAATTCTTTTTTACCAAATTTGAGGATTAACTTTTGATGCTTTGTTTTATGGTTTTACAGAACAGAGGTCCAAGGGAGTGGAAGCGAGGCGACAGGTGTATGGCAAAGTATGAAGGTGATGGACAGGTAAACAAGTTTTTATATATAGAGAGTAGTATGCAGCCCATGTATCTTGTCTATGCAGAGCTTGCTCTTAAAATAAGTAACACTTTTAGGTCAGCAGGTACCTCAAAGCACTGAAAATGCTACTCATATCAAATGACCCTTTAACACTCATATCAGCCAAAAATGGCTTTTAGAAACAAGAAATGTTCTGTTGAATATTTTAGACATAATTGGATTGGAAGGTATTGATTGCTTAGGCAGCAATTTCTTCCAAATTCAAATCAAATTATTTTCAAAAATTCAACATTACAATTTATTTTGTAAGTTATTTCTTAGTTGTACTGTGGGACAGCATTCCCTTACGGGCAGCTCAGGCTACTGGTGTGAGCATCAGAACACATTGTTTACAACTTGTGACTTTATTTTGGGAGAGAAAATGATAGGTAATGGTTTAATTAACCCGTTAACACTCAAATCTGTCAAGAAAATTTCCATTTTCTCTTAGAAAAGTTCATTTGCAGACCAGGAGAAGACTGTTTTTGAAAATTTACCACTGGAAAGGACTGGCTCGGTTATCGAGCCAGTCATTCCAGTGGTAAATTTTCAAAAATAGTCTTGGTCTGCAAAAAATTACGAAATTGAATTAGAGACACAAGTCTATATTTGAACTTCACAACTAAAATATAATATTAATTTATGCGGAATGAAATCATATGTCAAGATTTATTTCCTTCCATTACATTGATGGACACAATTTAAGCGTCTAAAAGTATCTAATTTTAACAATTTCATTTTCAAGCATTCGGGTGTGAATGTGTGTCACGATCCTTAAGTAGAAAAGTCAAGCCAGATAAACAGTTTTCAAATTTTCAATAACAATTCATAAAATGACATCACAACTAAAATCCTACATAGGCCATGCACACAGCAAATCATTCGCTTACACGTTCTTCCGTATTCATGCACCATTCAGACACAACCCACACATAATCCATGCATGAATCACACACAGTTCACACAGCTTACACACGATTCACATACAAATCTCCCACTATGTTCACACGTACACTTCATTTACATACACTACAACTCGTCACGCGATTTTATAAGCAACGTACGCTAGCACACCACCAGCAACTACACCTTAGAATGTACACAGCAGTACTAACAGACGTACGCACAATATATAATATATAACCGTAGGTATTAGATAGACAACATAATTATATATATATTAAAACTAGATTGACAATACTATACACACTATAAACTACTAATATAATACAAATAATTATGGAAAGGTTCACGGACTCGGGGGTGGGGTGGAGTGGGGTGGGGTGGGGTTTTACTGTTACGTTTAACTGTTAATGAATGTTGATGACGATTACGACACTAATATCATTGCACAAGAACGGAAATTGACGATGATGAAGACGATGACGGCAATGATAGTACTGACACGACAATTGACGACGATGAAGACGATACTGGCAATGCTAGCAATGACACAATAATGACGAATGTTTCATGAAATTGAAGACGACGACAATGACTGTAATGACACGATACTGACGAATGTTTCTGCGCAACTCGCAGGTGATAATATGTGACACAGATGTTACCGGTAATGACCACGACGATGATGATGACGAAACAATGACAGGATTACTGAGACGGTGACGATAATGGTGACGACGATGCTGACACGACAATACAGGTCTGCGCAACTCGCAGGTGTTAATCGTTGACAGAGAAGATGACAATGACGACGACGACGACGATGATCATGACAAAACACTGACAAGATTACTGGGAATGTGACGATAATGGCGACGACGATGTTGACACGACAATACAGGTCTGCGCAACTCGCAGGTGTTTATCGTTGACAGAGAAGATGACAATGACGACGATGATGAGACGATAGGCAAGTCTGCGCAACTCGCAGGTGATTTTACCACACACACACGTTATACAGGGTCGGCTTTACTCACACGCCAACCAATACACAAGATTTCCGACCAAGAAATCACAGCCTGTCCGGACCCAGACTGGACACTACAATACAAATATAACCCTGTTAAAGTATATGTTTACGATAGGGTAAATCATACTTACTAACACATGACAACAACATTGACGAGACATAGGGATGATAATGAACAACGCTCGTTAACATGCATTTATAATCTTACTGATTAACCCTTTTCCACTGAAAGACTGACTCTGAAACCATACTACGAGTAAACGATAAAATGGTGTTCCTTTTTAAACTAACGAGACTGGAACTCATTGCCCATGTATTGTGCAATAGCTTCCCGTATCATTATCTTCAGAATAGACACACAATATACCAAGTACTAGGAATTTTGCATAGGGATAGGCATACCGCAGGATAAGGGTTAAATACACAATATATTTGAACAGAACGACATGATATAAGTATGTTTTTAAACCACAACTTACCATACTGACAAGCTACATATTACCACTTCGCAAATTTAAGAGGAGAACTTATTGGACACGTTTTGGCTAAAATAACAATTTTGAAAACACATACTTATATGACGTCATAGATTGACATAAACAGACACCGTATAAAATTATCAATACTCACATAATCCAATTGAATAAGAAATATATGACGATTACAATCCGGTATTTCTAATACATATGACTTCAAAACACATAAATTACTAGATATGAAAAGTTATACATACGCCGTTCAAAATTCAATCAGGTTGCAAACACTTGAACACCGTACACCTGGCAGACTTTCAAACGACTGTCCCAAGCACTAGGAAATGATCATGCCCGTCACCTTGAAGTTCATTCTCAACCCAAGCGCATTCCTTTCAACAAAGACACGCACACCACTACTCCAAGCGCCAACACGTCTTATACACACGTAGCTATTTACATAAAATATTGTAGCGAAAATGGAGAAAAAACTGCTGCAATGATTTATCGCGAATTTTGAATTCAGATCGTGACAATGTGCACCTATAATATTCTGCATTGGATTAAAAGCGTGCTTATGTGATAAAATTATTACATGCTGTAGTAAGCAACATAATGAAAATTATCCTTATCTTTAGAAATTCTCAGTACCGTAATTTCTCGACTAAAGGCCGCCCTCGAATATAGGACGCTGTCCCAAATTTGACCAAAATCTGCCCGAAAAACTCTTATAATCAAGTATAAGACGCTGTTAAATTTAGAAAAAACGTACCTTTAAAAAATCGAAAATTGGTATAAAAAATAACCATCACTCGGCGCTTTGTTTAATGCATGATTAAAATTATCATGGTGGAAGAGAAATTATTAAATAGGACCGCCTAAATATCGTGTATCTTCAATAAAGATTGTTTATTACATCAAAATCAATCTAATTTTGGCATAAAATGTCTCCTTGAAAACATACAAATCGCATGATAGAAACAGATTGTAATGGCTTTTTTGCGTTTGGAGGCGCTGTGTGATCTTATGCGCTAACGGGAGTTGGTTATCTGGCTCTTTTGTGATTGGAGGCGCTGTGTAATCTTATGCGCTAACGGGAGTTGGTTATCAAACGGGTACGGGAACATTCAGTTCCTATTGCGCAATGATGATATATAGCAATTTCCGAGTCCAGAAAATTTAGATCCGAGTACTCGCTCTAATTAGAATAAAGATCTTGCAATTGGAGGCGAATCACGTGATTTATACACGTATCTTTTCTCGACGCCATTTTATGTCAAATTCTCGATTAATTTTGATGTAATAAGTGATATGTATTAAAGAATAAGCAATATGTAGGCGCCCCAATTTAATAATTTCACTTGCGCTTGGTGTTTTTTTAGTATACATTAAACATAGTCGTCAGGCGGCGCGAATTGTTTAGGGTAACATTTAGTTCAACTTCCGTGGTATAATCTGTGAATTCTTAAGAAAAATTTCGACCCAAAAATGTGGGGAAGGAATGTTCTCGATTACAGGAAGCACCCCCCTTTATAGTAGATGTATTTTGACAAAAAAACTGCGTCCTTTAGTCGAATTTTTACGGTATATGTTTGTGAGCTGTACAATGTTAAAGATTTGTCCAGAAATTCAACTTGATTGTTAAAGTTGACCAAAGTTTACAGTTCCATGTTACCATATACTTACATTCTCCACAATATTTGAACTTCTGCCCTGTATTGTATTACCTAACTTTATCCAGCCCTTGTATAATGTTGTGACGCTTCTTGAAATACCATTATATCAGTCGTGTCAGTTAACCCGCTGATATTTAACTTGTCAAGAAAATATATATATATTGCTTTTGGTAATTTGGTCAAGAAAATTATATATATATTTATATTAACAGTTTTATGCGGCTATCATAGAAGCCGTTTCGCGGGATTTACCCACATGTGTTGTAATGTTTCTCGAATACGGAAACTCTGAAGAAGTTCAACGCACAGACATGCAGCCCATCTCATCAAAGTATCAGGTATAGCGCTGGAGCTGATGGATCTATTTCTAGCTATGCCATGCCCAATTCTAGCTAAGCTTCTCCCACTTTTTTTGTTCATGTTGAAATTGATTTGAAAATTTGAAACCTGAATTCTCAGAATTTAAATTTCAAGGTAACTATACAGGTAAGCAGTTGAATATTTTGAAACTAAATTGACTGGGTGATGTTGCTGCCTATGAGAGTAACAGCTCCCAGTGTAATTGATTTCAAACTTTTCAACAATGTTTATTGTATCCTATGCACTTATGCATTAAAATGTCCTCATTTACACCAAGTAAAATTCAAATCTGTTTGCACACAAAATGAGGTCAAGAATTTGCTGACGTTGAGTGGATATTGATATTACACGAACCACTGGGTGGATCAAGTCCATTGTAATGTCTATTAAGCTAGTGATACAGAGGTTAAGATGATACTAAGATCAACACGATCCACAGTGTTCCTTTTACAGTCCGCTACGGAGATGGACTGGTTCCCGATATGTCTGGTCACTGAGGTGGAGTCTGTGTAACAATCTAGTCGTTGTGATGACGTAATAAGATGGCCGGCCAATACATTAGAGGTGTATTCTCATAGAAGCCATGCCTCTTTTTAGTGTGTGCGTGCGTGTGTGTGTTTTTATGGTAATGTGTACGCATACAGTGTCTATTATATACAGATTTACCTGTACATTGTTAGTCCGAATGATGAGGGGGATAGATTGCATTGACATTCATGTCATTAGAGTCTCCCTCCATAGCCCAAGATCTGTGTGCCCATATATATTTGATCTTGGCCTGTTCTAACATATCCACGCATCCATGTTAAGCAAAATGTTTATTGTTTCATCAAAGGTATCAGCTATGAGGAGGTTTGGCAAGATGATTCAGTTAATACTTTAACCATTTCAGCGGCAAATCTGTGAACAAGTGAATTCTTTATGAAATAAAACTTATTCTGCTGAATATTTTGAAATTAATTTAACTGGGAAACATTGTTGCCTAATGCAGCAATGGCTTTCAGTCAAATTAATTGCAAAATATTCAGTTTTTATATGCCCGCATAAGCGGGGTCATATTATGTGATGGAGCTCGCCGTCCGTCCATGTGTCTCCATCCGTCCGTCCGTCTGATTTCTTGTCCGGAGCAGATCTCGAAGCATTTTGAACCTACACTCACAATTTTTTTTGATGTGGTAGGGATAGACGAAGTGCAATGATTTCGTGTCGGCAAAATCTGACCATATTTGCCCGAGTTATCACCCCTGAAAAGCAAAAATTTGTCAATTTTCTTGTCCGGAGCAGATCCAGAAGAGTTTTGAACTTACACTCACAATTTCTTTTTCAGCAGATGTGTTATGGATAGACAAGTGCAATGATGTCGTTTGGCAAAAGTTGGCCATATTTTCCCGAGTTATATCCCTTGAAAAGCTAAAATTTGTCAACATTTTCTTTCAGAGCCATATCTCAAAGAGTATTGAACCTACACTCACAATTTTTTGTTCAGCAGATGCTTTAGGGACAGACGAAGTGTCATTTATCAAAGAAAACTGTTAACATTTAGCATTCCTCAAACAAGTATGCCTGCGGGCGCATGTTGCGTTTCACTAAGACTTGTTCTATATGGTTGCCTTGAAAATGAGATACAGAGAACGGGGTTAATGGTAAACCCAGTCTTGAGATGCATCCATTTACAAAGAGAACTTAAAGGAGACTGAAAATTTGCCACCAAAATGACTTGCTCGATAATCACGCCGTTTTATTCCATTCTAAAAAAAAGCAATCTCGGTCTGCAAATAGACATTTTCTTTGAGATTGCTGACGTCTTCCAAACCAAATTAACCATTAAAGGGTTATCTTCACACAAATTTTAGTTTTGATCTAGATTGACCAACTAACTTTCTTCCCCTATGTCCACCCGTCCCCCTACCATCACCACCCTATGGGCGGAGCCTGATGTAAATGTCTTGTTGTACGCAATCATATGGCTAACTCATAATAAATTTCATTGGATTCTATCAAATGGACAGACGAATGGATAGTGGCGATATTTTTCAAAAAGTATGTGGATAATTATTCTTATTAACATATTTTAATATTCTTGTTCTTTAATTAGGTAGAGCAACATCGACATCAGGTTATCACACACACTCCTATGCCAACCTCGATGCCACCTCAAGCCTTCCTTTCTCTACCTCCACCACCACTTCCCAACATGAGTCAGGGAATGCTATCATACGCTCCACCATCCATGCCCTTTGATCCCACCGCATACATGGCTCCTCCTGGAACAGCACAAATTCAAAGCATGGAATTTCACAGAGGCGCCAAACCAACCGGTACGGCGTACGCACGACAAAATGGACGCGGTTATGATCAGGGTCGGGAAACTCAGCCTTATTACCAAGCCGTTCCGCGGCGCTATGAACAAAACTGAACTAAGTAGTAGGTAGTAATTGTGATTATAATGTCTTGTTAAACACAGTTCTTATCATCACTTATATTGTGACAGTATCTTGTTATCATTCGTATTATAACAATAATATTAATACATGGGTTTTTTACTAGTACAATTGTTTGATTTAATTATCCCGCCTCTTAAATCCCCCCCCCCCCCCCAAATGTGGCAAAACTGGGAGGGTGATGGTATACCATCTCTGATAACTCGTAGTTCACTTTATGCAATTCAGACAAGCTGAGTGTAACCTCTATATCTAAAATTCCATTATACAGGCCTCGTAGGGCATCCATGAAAGAAGCAGGAGCTATTTAGTTGCGACTCGGGGTTAGGTAAAGTCAGCATATCAGTTTGTCTCTTAACTGTCTGACTGTTGCAAGCCACAGGACATTAACTTCAATGGGCAATGTCTCTGGACCTGTTGAATATTTTAAAAACAATTTCTCTGAAAGTTGTTGCTGGCTTAGCCACCAACAACTTTCAGTCAAATTGTTTTCAAAGTATTCAGCATATCCAGAGTTAACCCCCATGGAAAATGTAGTCTGCAGAAATTCAGCAGCTGGACAGTTAAATTCATCACATCTCTATCTAAGCTGCTTATGCTGCACCTATAGTGCATGTATATATTTATATTAGAAGACAAGGGCAACATGTTATAGTGGCGACATGCACAGCATAGTCAGCGATGTAAAACATATGACAGACACACTGACTTGGACTAGTGCGCTCTGATAATGAATAATAAACAATCAAAATAAGGGATTTCTTAGTTAAAGTTCTCATGTATCAATAAATAGAGATCAATTTGCCATGAAATCGAGGATGTGTGCACTTCTGTGCAATTTACTTAGCATGCACTGTTCAATCACCATATTCCTTGCAACTGTTAGACACAATATTTTTTTTTATTATCTACTGACTGGGATTTCTCAAGCAAAGCCATATGTCCGTACATCTAATCATTTGTTCAGATGTAAGCATGCATGGTCATGTGTATCAATTGCAAGAAAACCATTCGAGGATATTTTGACAATAATTCGAGTGAAAGCTGTTTGTTTTTATGGCAGGAACACATTTCAATGAAATTATTGTCTAAATGATCAATAGGCAATACAACCGAGTAACACTTGTTACACGTGTCAGTCAAATTATTCTAAAAATAATCAGGTGTTTCAATTGACACATGTACGGAAGAACACAAGAGAAATTTAGTAAGCACAATGCACAGCGGTACCGCCATCAGATCTGACACTAAAAGTCTGTCACTAGTATATATATATACATATATATATATATATATATATATATATATATATATATATATATATTTTTTTTTTTTTTAAACTCCAAAAAAACCAACAGCTAAAACTGAAATCCTTCATTGAGGGTGCTGATCTGACACTAAAAGTCTGTCACTAGTGTTTATGACTTTGATGAATTTACAATTTAATAAATATCCTGTTGAATATTTTGAAGCTAATTTAACTGGGAGCAGCATCAACAGTGCCCAGCCAATTTAGTTTTAAAATATTCAACAGCTTACCTGCATATGTATGATTACTGTATTCTGCGGTTGTAGTAGTAGAGACATCCTACAGCTGCAATCAGTCCTTCGCTTTTTCCTACTGTGATTTATCCTCAGCCAAAATCTTCAGCTTTCTCAGGTCCATTCTTGATTTGACTGTACCTAGTTCTGCTTTCTTGAGGTCACCTCGTAGCACGCTTAACAGATCTGTTCAATGATGTCCTCTCCTGGCATTGTATTTGCTGGCTCCCAGTAGGGGAATTCCAAGGCTTCAACGCACATGCATGCACTCGCACGCACACACACGCATACACACGCATGCACGCACACACAGAATCTAATGGCCCCGGGCGGAATTCTGTAAAGCCCTCATCACAGTCCACCATGTAGTAGATATTTCCCTTCATTCATGTCAGAGGATGCTTCACAAACCAGTCGAGCCAGGACTCTGTGCTCATCGGTGGTGTTTACCTTTGAGTTACTCGGCATAATCTTCCATCTGGAGATGATCTGTGGTAGCTCTATCTTCTGGTGGATTGTGTTCATGAGAGAACTTCAGCATCATTGCTCTGATCTCGTGGATCTGTTCCAAGATCGCAAAATTTGTGTGGAGAATGCTAACACCTTGGATCTTTCATGTTGTAGAATCAACTGCACAACAGTGGGCCTGTGTTAGCACCAGTGGTATATAGGACATCAAGTCCCTGAGCAAGACAGGAATGTGTAGTCATTACTATTATTTAGTCTTAAACGGTAAGCTGAAGAACCCTGACTTCTTAATTTCAGGAAGTTGGAGGGTGGTCATAGCATCTGATGCATCATTGACAGTGATAAAGCTCAAGTTGAGTGCTTCCATGTATAACACCTATGTAGACATCGTAATTATAAGCCACATTGATCTCAGCCATAGCACTCGTAGCCAAGCAAAGGGCAACTGCTTACATGTTGAAAGTGCAGTAGCGGGGCAGTAAGAATAATCTCATTGACGCCTATCATCTTGGCCACTGCAACATTCGCCGCCACATTATTGGCAATATGATCTGCCAGGGATGTAGCCTGTTATCTTCGTCTTTTTTTTTTGCAGCACAGACTCCGTCTTCTGAAGATTTGCCTCGCTCTCAGGCAGTTGCTTCTCAATCTGTATGATCAATGTCATCATTTAAACGATCTTTATACAGCATTATTAAATGTCTATGTTCAGCCTCAAGAGATAACCAGATCTTCCTGGTCTCATGACATGGCGTGTTGTATTGCATACTCTGGAATATCCATCCCCTTGCTCATCTCTATATAGTGAGCTTAAACCTGCCTGAGCTTACAAGTTCTTCCTGACAGAGGTCGCTGGGTACAAGAAGGCAGCTTCAGATCAACTCACTCAGTTCTAATGGTGACCTGATAGAGGAGCTGACAGCCCTGAAGCTTCACATAGAGTTTGGTATGGGACAGATATTCTTCTGCGCCTACCTCATCATGAGTGGGAGCGTAATTGAGCAGCTATGGTAGATAAAAGGCTTCTACAAGGTTCAGGAATACATGTCAGATGGTTTCCAGTCACTGCAGATATCCATGGGATCACCAAGCAAGTTGAACAAGCAGTACTATAAGCCGAAAAAGAATGGCCCGATGAACTCTGCAAGGGCCTGCATGTGTAGGGCTGGTTGGCCATTTCAAGCTGTTTTAGTGTTTAACTGTGTTTGGAACTACAGCTATGGTCATCCTTAAGGCTGAGGAAAGTTTCCCGGATAATCTATTATCCCATGAGCAGACTGTTTTGCCACACCAATAGACAATCCCAACATGGCTCGTAGAGCAAGTGTGGCATGGAGTAGCAGTGGCAGATTTGTCTCTGGCTCAGATGTCAGTCTGACCTAAACTTCTGGCCTTCCATGCTATAGACAGTCATCAGTGATCAGATCATATATGACCATGGGTATGGGTGTTCAGACCATATCACTGCCCTAAGTCTTATCTACCCGATTACTACTGCATAGTAGCAGGTCCAGAATCATGTACAAACATGATGCTTTATCTGCTTGTGTCAACAGGACAGAGGGGTGTGTGTGAGCCTTCAATCACTGAACAATGGCTCCTGGAGGTGGTAATGTTTTACTACACGGCGTACTGATTTCGGGTTTTTGGTGACTAACTTCTCTTCTACTTGAAGTATGTTGAGGAAATATTGTGGTTAGATTTGCTATGAGGGTTAGGAAGCAAAGTATATTTTTGTTCAGTAAGTCCATCCTTCTATTCGTCTGTCATATCACCTTGCTGAATGTGTGCATCTGTGCGTGCAAGTTTTTTGTGTTAAATAACAGCTTCTATCTGGAGAATGTTGATGAAACTTACTGTTTTGGGTCAGTCCATCCATCCTCCCATCTGTCTTGCTGCACATGTGTGCAGCTTTTGGGTTTTCATTTGATAACTTAGCTTTACTCGGCCATTAATGAAACATCATGGACAGATTATCCATATCCATGGTTGTATGACGCCTGTCTGTTTGTGTGTCTTGGTAACAACGTACCCTCTGTACATCTTATCCCTCCTAAAATGGCTGATGGACCATCTACTTAATGTCATATATGCAGATTTGTTCTAATTACTGTATATTGTTGCATTGTGACAGATCGGCTTGATGCCACTGTTCAGCGATCAGAGGCTCCCACAAGCAGAAAAATTTGTGTCCAACATTGCCATTTTAGTTTATTCTGAAAAGAACTGTTCTGGAATATTGGAGACTTGTAACCTTAACTGGAGGAATTGTGGATACACGTTGCCAAGGAACCAATCTCTGTAGACGCAGTGACACTATTGATCAGATCTATTCTCAGGTTCCTAAGATTCACCAGAACAGTCATCCTGGTTTATCAACTCGGTCACCAGGATTTCACTGCAATAATAATAGAGGCTCCATTTCGTGCCTTGCATGTTGTCTCAAAGGTCGCAGCAGATATCCTAAATACATTCCGGCCTACCCTAACACATGTAGATTGTAGCCAAGGTACATGTATGCATGAAGAACTGCCTAGACAAACTATGGGAATGGACTGATCTTAAGTAGAGATGCTAACTTCAGAATCGGGATGCTAACCGGATCATATTATATTCGGAGGTTCTAACTCTAACCTAGATGCTAACTATGTCATGGAGATGATCCAGATTCTAACCGGATCTACACTATAAATTATAGTCTATCACCTCGCGAGACCGGGTACAGGGATAATTGCTGCAAATAAATTTTCCACACAATTTTTGGGTCATGGCGAAGAGATTGTTCCATATTGAGACTGTAACATCCTATCGGCTAAGAGGGGTAACAGGACTCTTTTTACATACAGGCTGATGTGAAAACATGACTTCGCCAGAATCTGCCAACAGAACAGACATGCCAGGCTCCGATATCCTGAACTTATTGTGCTGCTGTCAGCTAATTATCCCCCCCGCTTTAGCGAAAGGCGGGAGAATTATGTTTTTGCTTCCTGCCATCCATCCATCTGTGCATCCGTCACACACACAGGTTTTCTTTCGATAACTACTTTTGCTTGGAATATTGTGACAACACTTCATGGGAAGGTTGGCTATGGTAGTAGGCAAATGCACCTTAGTTTGAGGGTTAGTCAGAACATCCCTCCATCCCTTTGTCTCTGAATTTGTGTCTGTCCGTCCGTGCAAATTTTGGGTTTTCGTTCAATAACGTTATCTTTGCTTGGAGTATTGTGAGGAAACTTCATGGGAACATTGGCTATGGTACCAGGGAAATGTACATTATTTTGTGGGTCAGTCAGCCCATCCATCCATCCCTTTGTCTCTGAATTTGTGTGTGTCTGTCCGTGCAAATTTGGGGTTTTCATTCAATAACTTTATCTTT
This sequence comes from Chaetoderma sp. LZ-2023a, assembly GCA_034401795.1. NCBI lineage: Eukaryota > Metazoa > Mollusca > Caudofoveata > Chaetodermatida > Chaetodermatidae > Chaetoderma > Chaetoderma sp. LZ-2023a. Next base: position 21,295 of record JAVVLW010003939.1, on the reverse strand, counting down.
GGCTATGGTACTAGGGAAATGTACATTATTTTGTTGGTGAGTCAGCCCATCCCTACATCCATCCGTCCCTTTGTCTCTGAATTTGTGTCTGTCCATCCGTGCAAATTTTGGGCTTTCATTCAATAACTTCATGGGAACATTGGCTATGTTTCTAGGGAAATGTACATTATTTTGTGGGTCAGTCAGCTCGTACCTCCATCCATCCATACCTTTGTCTCTGAATTTGTGTCTGTCCGTCCGTGCAAATTTTGGTTCTTCGCTCAATAACTTTATTTTTGCTTGAAGTATTGTGACGAAACATCATAGGAACGTTGGCTATGGTACTAGGGAAATGTACATTATTTTGTTGGCCAGTCAGCCTGTCCGTCTATACATGTCTCTAAATTTCTGTCCATCTGTGTAAGTTTTGGATTTTAGCTCCCATTTGTCTGTGTATCCATCCATATGTCTATCCAAATCAATGGGATTATTTGATTTATATCATCTATTTAATTTGAGTTCTCGGACTCCACCCTATGCCAATTTTGATATGCCGGCATATCAGAATCGGCGTAGGGTGGAGTCGAATAACTCAGACTATCAGCTAATGTACTAAAACTATTCTGAAGCTTTTCCCTCGTGTACTGCACTTAAACTAATATTTAAATAACAAAGCATCAAGTACCAAAGAGATTGAAGTAATCCCCTGATGCCAATTATATCTATTCTCTTCATAGTTCTATAACGACAGTGGAAGAATTGTTCTCTCATAAGCTGACCAACTATATCTTAACCCTTAACCCTTTGATGTTAACATTCTATCTTTTATTGTCAATGGCAAAGAAACTGGTATACATTTAAAAAATATTTTGTTACACACTAGTTCATCTTTTAAATTAATTTGAAAATAAAAAATTCTGACATGCACTGCCGGATCTTTTATCCTCACAATCAAGGCATGTTCTCTAGCTCAGTGACTTGCCATAAGATCGACCTTGGGAGATCCCTCTTATTTTATAGACCAGAGATAAGCTCCAGTTAGTCAGTGGTGTCTGAATTCACGCCCTAAAACCCAGGAGCTTTATGCATCAACTGGGTGTGTGGGATGGACTATTGCCGGTATCAACACACTAAGTTGGTGCCATGTATTACCAGTTCCTAGACGGCAGCAGGTAATATATGACACTGACTGGAAGTGTGTCGATCCCGGCAATAGTTCATGCCACACACCCAGTGAATGCGTGAAGCTCCTTAGTTCTGGGGCATGAATTTAGAAAGACCAGTTCCTGGACTGAAGTGGGAAACCAACCAAGGCTTGCGAGCTGACATCCGCATTGAGAAGACGACTGATTATGTCTAACCTTCTTCAAACTGAAGACTGTTCGTCACCTCTAGGCATCGCAATCCTCCCAGTAGACTGCCATCATTACGTGGAATGTACGTGGTCTGACTACAACATCAGAGGCAACCCTTAGGTACAGACTGTGAACACTATAACATTGATATTACATGCGTTCAAGAGACTAAAGTATTTACTCACTCAGAACAGCAACTTCTGACAGGCCAGAAGTTAGTACTCGTGGAGCAAAAACATGCTACATATCAAGGATTGAGCTTAGCAATCGGACCACGGTTTCTGAACCATGTCATTAGTTTTGGATACATCGGTGATCGTGTTGCAGTCATCGACCTGGCTAAACCAATGGGAAAATGCACCACCACTAAGAGTCATATAGTCAATGCATATGGCCCAACTGCTGGAAAAGCCAGAGAATCGATCGATATTAGATTCCTATGCAGAACTGAGCTCCGCCATTACTATTCCAGGCAACTGTTCATGTGTGGAGATTTCAACTCCATGCTGGGTAAACTCCGCAAAACGGCCAAGAATTCAGGACTTGGATTATGCATGGGGGCATATGGAAAGGGCACATGTACCAGCAATGGAGATGTACTGGTGGCACTCCTTAGTTCCAATGGCATATTTGCCACAGATACGGCTTTCAAACACCTTTGCCATCACTGGACAAGATGGACAGGACACATTACTGATCACAAAACCCCAACAGGTTCTAACAGCAGTCTTCACCCAAATAGGCTTCATACTATGTAAAATAGAAGCAAAGCCCTACTTGGGGATGCTCATTCCTATGGAGGTACAGACCGCAATTCTGACCACAAGCCAGTCATGACATGCGTTCTGAAGAGCCATTTCTACCTAATGCACAACTGCCATACCAGGCAAGAGGGTAGCGTCTCCTACAAACTACCCAAGCTCATCAGCGGCACTGACACCCAAATGTAATATGAAAAGGCGCTCAGGGAGCATATAGCTAACATCTGTGTCAACTTAGTTCCAAACTAAGAACTAACCCAAATACTCAAATATATGGAATCGTCAGCCACCAGCATCATTGGAGTTCTAAAAAATAGCAACCGAACTAGGTATGCTGATGACCCAGTAGTGGTACTAGTAGTAGTAGTCGTAGTCGTAGTAGTAGTAGTAGTAGAGCAAAAAGCATAAAGGCTGAGCATCTATCAAAGTGAAGGTCGCACCAAACTACGCAGGGAACAGAATAACATTTCGCACCACATCAGCGAACACTTCATGCTATTCAACAACCGGACTCCCTAGTATAGGAAATTAGTGCCACGGATGACTGTCACAAAATGTTTCTGGTAGCCCGAGCCCTGAAAGTTACTAGCTACACACTACCACCCACATCTGAAGAACACTATTGGGACTGCTAAGCGGATGCAATTTGAGAATGGTTCAAGGAACAGTTCACTGACCACGAAGATGAGTCCTTGCACCCGTTTTCACATTATCCCAGGCCATTACTAGCACCAATTAAAACAGCAGAAGTTGAGACGGCACTTAAATCCCTGAAAATAGATGTGCATCTGGACCTGATGGCATGAGCAAAGAACTATTCATGTACACAAGTGACATCGCAAAACCGATCATGCACCTAATCAACTCGGCTTTTATGCACTACTTTCCCATCGATGGCTTCCAATCGAGTATAATATGGCATATATCTTAAGTACGTTTCATTTTAGACTACATAAATGTATTACGAGTAGATAGAAACATGCTCCTAATCTACTGAAAATTAGTTCTGCAACCCATGACATAACAGCCCAATAGTTGACACTGAAGTTCGAGGTTTGTAAACCATTTCTACATTCATTCAAAATATTACCTCCCGCCTTTTCATTAGGCGCACACAGCACATGCTGGCAGTGGTTAGTTCGCCTTATCCAAGTCAATAACAGAAGACAAATAGTAGAAGTTAATGTTCATGCTCTACCTGGTCAGCAGTGATTAGTGGGATTTCCCACAGAAGTGTTTTGGGGTCAATACTGTTCCTTTATTTTATTAATGACATGCCACAATTTATTCACCAACGATACTAAGTTAATTCACGAATCGATACAAAAGAACACCGTCAGCTCCAATCAGACCTCAACAGCTTAAAAGAATGGGCAGATACCTGTCAAATGCAAAGCAATGCACTACTTGGTAGATCAAATATGAAGTCAATGTATACCATATCAGAGAACAGTCAGATCACTCTAGAAGACACCACCTGTGAAAAGGACCAGGGCGTTTGCAGTGACGATAGTCTAAAATTCAGACATGTGGAGACAGCAGTTAACAAAGCCAACCTGATCACTGGTATGATACGAAGAGCCTTTATCTGCCTGGAGGTAAACACCCTTGCGCTCATGCCAGCTGTACAAAAGTCTAGTGAGACCACATCGAGAAAATGGGAATGCTGTATGGTCCACGAAATAACCCACTTACCTCCACTAGGAAAAATTGACCATGATGTTCTACAAATATCACTACATCCTGACATCTTAAGCACAAGCAAACAAATAACTAAGCCAAAGATCAACCCTTATGAAGACCGTCTGAAGGCACTAAAACTGCCAAGTTTGATATACCGGCGTTTGCACGGTGAGCTAATTGAGACATACAAGTAAGTTCATGGCATCTATTATGTAATTCGCGAGAATCTGTTGCCATCCGACGACATTCATCGCATGAGAGGCCACAGCTACAAACTACTAAAGCAATGCTTTAAGGGCATCACATGGAAGAGATTCTTCAGTATTTGTGTGACAAATTACTTGAATGGTCTAACTGAGTGGGTTATCATGACTTCCACGCTTAACACCTTCAAGGGAAGACTCAACAAGTTCTACAAAACTGACTTTCCCGTCAAGCTAGTACACACCCACCCACATGTACAACAGCACATAGTTCCAGAGCCTGACGTGCATATGCATCTCTAGTTCGGGAACAAACTGTGGGGCAGGATCCAAGTGTACTCGCTTCATTGTTTCTTCAGAAAATTTCCAGCCCCATTTCAGGACGTCCAAGGTATTCCACGTCCAGTGTTGCATCTGATGGAATGTTAAGGCTGTAGTACTTCATCGCCGCAGATGTTGGTGCCAACATGTTTGGGTGGATGGACATTTTGCAGATGGTAACAAGCTCCTTGTATCTGAAGGCTCATTGTGACAAGATGGTTATTTTGCGTTCTTTTATGCAAAATGACTGACCTTCATCATCATAATAATTTTACAACGCATAAGCCATCGGCTATTGCCTGTGTTTTGTTGTAGTTTTCATTCTCTGTGTTTATCGCTATCCGAATCTCCTCTGCGCTAGTGTCTCTTCATGCTACCACAAAATGTGGACATGGAAAGCAGAAAGCTATCTACCGGTAATTGAAATCGCTACAGAGCATGTTCTTGTGTATACACAGGCTACTCCAAGATCAGTCCACTATATTGGAAGAATTGCAGTATGACTTTATGGGCTGCTATAAGAATTTGCTGTTCAGTCAAATTCAAATGTTCTTTCTTTGAAGTAGATATCTAGTTTGCTCTTGAAAAATTAAACTGTTATTGCTTCGACCATTGTAGCTGGCAGTGAATTCCACTGTGGTGCCACTCTATTGGTGAAAAGGTGCCAATGTTTTCTTGATTAGTCCTAATATGCTGTTCGCCTTGGATACGATAGTCCCTATATGTATATCAAAAGAAAGATTTCTGTCAATATGCACTCCCAAGTCTTTCTACCTCTGGTGTTGATACAGGATGTATATCTGTCTTATAGTATTTGGTTTGAAGGTAATTTCTGCCGAAGTGTATGCCATGCGTTTATCTGTGTTGAAAGATGGTTGCCATATCTGCGACCACTTAATACTTTGTCTACGTTGTCCTGAATCTGACTTTTTTTACTGGTAGCTGGGTTGCCATACATGTATATGTTTGTGTCATCTGCAAATATTTTGCCGCTTCAGATTAGTAAGTCAGATAGGTCATTTATATATATGTAAATGACATATCTGACATACTAACCAGACGCGGCAAAATATTTGCAGATGACACAAAGATATATACACAGCTCTCTTAGTTCTCCATAGCAACTAATCATGTCCTTTAATTTATGTTTTCCAATATCATTGGTGCCAACATGTACGACTATCGCATCATAATGGTCAGCTACGAGCAGTATCTCTAATTTGCTATGGATGTCACTTATTTGGCTGCTATGACCTCGCCCTTCGATGATTGCGCACTTCCTAATAGTTTGGCCTGGACAAATTGCTGAAAAAGTAAGTTGTTTACAATGTAAAGCATATTCTGTTGAAGATTTTGAAACTAATATGACTGGAAGCCATTGCTGCCTAAGGAAGCAATGGCTTCCAGTCACATTAATTTCAAAACATTCAACAGCTATCCTGCTCTGACATTGAGATACAGGGAATTTATCGGTGAAAGAGTTAATTGCTATACATTTACCAATAAAAATTTTATATACAGATTCTGAAGCCTAGAGCCATAGGCTCCTTCCAGACAAATTTGGTTGAAATCCGCCGAGCGGTTGATGAGGAGTAACGTTATTAAGCAAGAGTTGATGGACGGTCGCCATGGCATAAGCTCACTTGGCTCATTTTGGCCAGGTGAGCTAAAGAATCTATCAAAAACTGTTATCCAGGAGAGAAGGTATACATTTTAAAAGATGTCTCCGGTATTTATGCAAGGCAATGATTATTACCCTCAGTCTGCAAGGGGAAAGAGGGTATTGTATCTCAAGAACTACTGATCGGATTTGGCTCAAATTTTAACACAACAAAGGATCTGAACGTGAGAGGATTTCCAATGGAGGAATCCAGTTTTAGCCATGCCTCACCCATCTCTAGCCAAGCTCCACCCACACTTCGCACGTGTTGGGGGTCGATCGATCCCTGACTACCAATTTCCAGAAAACTACACGGGTAAGCTGTTGAATATTTTGAAATTAACTTGACCGGGTGCTGTTGCTGAACAGCGCACCCTGTCAAAATAGTTTAAAAATAGGCAACAGCATGTCTATTAACGGGGTTACTTAGCGGTATTCTTGAAATAGCTAATAACGCATGATACAGGTCCCTTTGTGACATGCAAACACGCGGGACACACTGCGATGTTGTGGAAAGCCGGGCTTTTTAAGCCCTTTAATGACTAAATTTTGTCAAAATATTAAAATATTTACTTATCGAATACCCATTTACAGGCCAAGAGAAGAATATTTTTGAAGATTTACCACTGAAATTCTAGTGGTAAATTTTCCAAAAATAGTCTTCTCTTGGCCTATAAATGGACATTCCCCAAGACCATTACAGAGGCCGGTTTCGTCGTGAAAGGGTTAAACCAGTTTCAGTTGTGCAACAGTTAAACCAGTCAGTTAGAAGTGCACCGGGTGCATATGGGTGGGTGGGTGGGCTATTCTGTACCCATCATGATTCATACGTATGATGAATAAAACAACAGTACTGCACATATTGAGATGAATCATATCTCTGTGAATGTTTTTTCTCTTTATCATGGTATAAAACCAATAGAATTACAATCAAAACAGGTTTATATATCGATTCTGATGTCAAAATGTTAAATTTTCAAATTAAATTAAAAGATGAACTGGTGTTCATTTTTCAACAAATTTGGTGGAAGATGGGTAGACAGCAACGTCGTCCACCAAAATTGTTGAAACATGTACACCAGCTTCTTTGCTATTGACCCAGTAAAAGATAGAATATTGACATCAGTGTGTTAAGGGTTAAATTTATATTATTATTATTATTACTGAGAATGTTACTGAATCAACTAATAAGTTAATATTAATGTCATATTGCTCCGCATTAAAAACCTTCAATTGATGTGATACCGTACACATATCATGCTTAAAATCAACAATAGCGTCCAGTTAAATTAGTTTCAAAATATTGAACATATTCGTAAAGAAATTCTTAAATGTGGTAGGTTTATTTACTCAATGTCCATTTGCAGGCCAATACTATTATTGAAAATTTTACCAATGGAAGGATCATCGAACCAGTCATTCCAGTGGTAAATTTTAAAAAATTGTCTTTTTTGTCTGCAAATGGACATTGACCCAGATCGGTTTTCGGCGGCTTGACCATGAAAGGTGTAACCCTTTAACCTCATTAAAATTCCAGTGTCTCAATTTCAAGACAACTATACAAGAAAGTTGTTGAATATTTTGAAAACTTACTTCACTGGAACTTGCTGAATGGATGCCAGTCAAATTAGTTTCAAAATAGTCAACTGAATATTCCTTACATCAGAAAGAATTTGTAGTTTCTGGCCCATAAGGGTTTGAAGGTCACTTTTAGATAGATCACCAACAGAAATCTGTAACACTCAAGCTGGCCTGAAATGGATTCTCCAGTGGCCAGTTGAGAAATGTCCACTCGCAAGAGGCTATTTCTGAAAATTTACCACTGGAATGACTGACTTGATAACTGAGCCAGTCATTTAAGTGATACATTTTCAAAACAACATTCTCTTGGTCTCCAAATGGACATTTTTTAATGAGAAAATTTTAATTTTCTTAAACAAATCCGAGGGCCACCAGGCGGCCAAAACTGGCTTCTGTAGTGGTATTGAGTAATGTCTGTTTGCAGACCAAGGGAATACTTTTGAAAATTACCACTGGAATGACTGACTGGATAACAAAGCCAGTCACGACTACAGTAAATTTTCAAAAATAATCCTTTCTTGGGTTGCAAATGGACATTTTTTTTGGAGAAAATGGAAATTTTCTTGAACACATTTGAGGGTTAAAGGATTACTTAAAGAACCACTGTTATTAGTTACCGCAGTATTGGTGGTCCTCAAGCCACCCCTTTAGTGCTCCATTTCGATCAAGAAAACTGAAGGTTTTGCTTAGTGAATTTCCATTTGCAGGCCAAGAGACTATTTTTGAACATTTCCCACTGGAACGACTGGCTCAATTATAGCCAGTAATTTCAGTGGTAAATTTTCAAGTCTTTCTTGCAAATTAACTGCATTCTTAGTTTTGAAAATATATACTATTTTTAATTGTTTATTAGACTTTTATCTTAAAGATAAAGATACACTACGGTAACTCTATTCAATCGGAATTCCTAGTTCCCAATGAAGCTAATTACAACAGTTTACTAAAGATGAATATCGTCAAGATAATTCGATTAGTCATTGCTGTCTTATGTTGCCACGACATTCAGTCATGTTACTTTCAAAATAATTTGTAGCTAGAGCATTATCTAGTAAATTAGTTAAACATCTTTTCAAGTTAGTGAACCAAACATTCCAGCAAAAAATCTTCACATATTGTCTCCTCTTGGTCTGCAAATGGGCATTTCTGGAGAGCACTGCAGGAAGCGTTTCTGTCCAGCTTTATCGCTAAGAGTTAATTTTATTATATTGACTGATTGATATTGACATGAAAGCATTGAACAAGTACTTACATATCTGCTAAAATTGATGAATCCAGTTTTAGCTAAGTTCCACCCACACTTCCCCCATGTTGGGGGGTCAATCGAAATTGAAACTACTTTGACATACAATTCGTACAACGTGACAGACTATTAAGCGTTTATGACGGACTAAATCGAGTCATTCATGATGTAATTGATGATGACATCAGTCTACATGTCACATAGTTGATTATGATGTCATATGCTTAACTGAGAAACTGGATTCATGAATTATGGAGGCATTGCATAATAGTTTTTCTGCCATTCATATATGATGTACGTATACTTGCTCGATTGGGAAGGAAGTGTGTGCGTGTGTGTGAGCGTCTTACCACTCTGGTGTCATTATTCTATCTTTTACTGTGTCAGTATCAACAATATTGGTGTACATTTTTAAACAATTTTGGTGGACGATGTTACTGTCTACGACAACACCATCGTAGACAGTCACATCTTCCACCAAATTTGGTTAAAAATGAACATCAGTTCATCTTTTAATTTAATTTGAAAATTTTGACATCAGAGTGGTAAGATTTAGCTCTGCTAAGAAGCGCAGTGAATAGCTATGATCAGATACTACTCAGTACTGGCAATGTTATGGCCTCATGGACTAATAAAGCTTCATTGTACCATCAATACTGTTATCGCTATACATAAAAAATAAATACTGTCTCAGTTATCAGTCAATCAAGTCAAGGTAACGGCAAGGATTTTTCGTTTCAGCTAACAAACCAAAATCCCAGACTAGTCCAGAAAGATGCCCAAATTAATACAAATATGTTAACTGTTTAATGGTCAAGAAAATTGAAGTAAAAATTTACCTCTCCAAGCCAGGCATTCCAGGGATACATTTTCAAAAATAGCCATCACTTGGCCTGGCCTGCAAATTTACGTAGCTTAAGAGCATGATAGCTGTTTTTGGCTACGTTGCTGTCTCATATTTGAAATATATTTATTTAATTGACTGAATACTAACATTTCAATCCAAAGCTACCAGAAATGTTTCAAAGGAGTTGAACATAAACTTCCACAATATGTTGAAAATAATTTGAAAGTGATGCCGTCCCACCAGCAGGGTATAATTTATAATTTAATATTTGCATAGCATGAATTGCTATGCAAATTATAAACTGCATAGTTGTCTGCAAAAATGCATAGCAATTACCTCTTTCACGGATAAATTCCCTGTATCTCAATCTCAGAGCAAACAAACAGGAAAAACTGTTGAATAATTTGAAATTAATTTGACTGGAAGCCATTGCTGCCTTAGGCAGCAATGGCTTACAGTCATATTAATTTCAAAATATTCAACAGAATATGCTATACATTGTAAAGAATTTACTTTTTCAGGGATTAGTTGGGTTAATGATAGAACTAATGAAAATCAATGCTAAATTGCAATCGCATAAAAATTTTGCATAGCAGATATAGCTATGCATGATGGAGAATGTATAGCAGTGGCCTAAATATGTGTAGCAAATTGAGATGTGATACCAGATAAATTATGCCCAGCATCAGTAATGACCTAGTCACGATGTATTAAGGATAATAAGACACACAAGAGGCTGTAAACCATCAAACTAAAATTTTGTTTAAATTAAGAATTTTTCATATTTTGTTTTCGAATAAACATCTATGTTGCCGAATCTTAGTGTATGGTAACAACCTTTCTTTCACTAAATTTGAGCCAAATCAGTTCATTAAGTTTCAAAGATATCTGTAGATCCAGATTTTGATCCGGTCCAGATCCAGGTTTTTATTCCGGATCACGGTCAACGTCTGGAAATCATTTTTCTATATTAACACCCTTTCTTGTGTCAAAATTTGAGCAAAATCCGATCCGCAGTTTTCGAGATATAGTTCAGGACAGTCAAACCTGTAATGCCCACTTCCTGTTTTTGGGGTGCGGGTATTCAGCAAAATAATTTACATATCAATAGAGGAAATAGTGATAATAACGTGGTACAGGTCTCATGGATACATGTGTATCCACTATTAATACTTAATGTGCTGTGAGTCTGTGACACACATCAGGTTAACACTTTAATGGTCAAGCTGACCAATAAAATGGCCCCTTCAGTGGCCTTGAGGAATGTCCATTTACAGGCCAAGATAAGACAATTTTTGTAAATTTACCACAGGAATGACTGGCTCGATAACCGAGCCATTCCAGTGGTAAATTTATAAAAACTGTCTTCTCTTGGCTTGTAAATGAACATTAACTCGGCGCAAAAATCTAAATTTTCCTGACATATTCCTTGACCATTAAAGGGTGGTAATGAATTTTATATATTGAACTCGCATCAACTGATAAAACTATCAGTACATAAGCTCTATGATAAAGCATTCTTTGTTTAAACGTTATACTTTAGAAGTATACAGTAAAACCTGTCTATAACGGACCATTTAAAAGAGGTCAACATAAACATAGTACATAATAAATGCTAGTTGTCATATGAAAGGGCTTTTCAGTGTGGTAGTTGGCACAAGTTGGTGGTTCTGTTAAGGCGGGTGGTCTGATGACAACCCATCTTAAAGAACTACCATCTTGTGTGTGGAACCATACGCAAATATATCCCTTATAGACAGGTTTCTCTGTATATACAGTTTGCATTTCATAATAAATACTATAGCTACAATACATTATTATCACAGACAAAAAGCTCTCTCCGACATTCAAGAGCAATACCTCTCATTTTGCCATGCTAATTACAAGTCTCATTATGTAAGAGTCCATAATCTATATCACTTCATACTGACCAGGGTTTTCAGTCAAATTCACAGTTACCATAGGATAAATCTCTTATATATCAATCACCATGACAAAACGTGGCTCAGGAACTCTACCCGAGGTTTAATATCAAGTCGCCAAACAAACAATCCGCAAACAAGTTCCGACTATCGCACAATTAGAAGCTTCATATATAAATGCAATTTTGCTATCTTGTACTACATCTAAATGATTATAACTTGTGTATAAATACATGCTGCCTATCTCTTTGATATAACTTACAAATTTAGCTGCTATTAAGTTAATATTAAAATACATGGTAGCAATTTTTCACAGCCAGGTAAGGATTTATCCAACTCTTGATTTCATAGGATAGATGACGAAACACTTATAAAAGATGTCTTGTCCATATTTAAATCTGCAACAATCAAGGTGGGCAAAATAGCTTCTGTAGTAGTTTTAAGAAATGGCCATTTGCTAGCCAAGAAGGGTATTTCTGACAACTGACCATGGAATCGCTGGCTGGATAACTGAGTCAGCCATTCCCGTAGTAAATTTTCAAAAATACCCTTCTCTTGGCCTGAAAATGAACATTCAATGAAGATTTTTCTTGACCAATCTGGAGAATTCAGTGTTAACTCTTAAACCCTCAAATTTGTTCAAGAAAATGTCAATTTTCTCATAGAAAATGTTCATTTGCAGACCAAGAAGAATATTTTTGAAAATTTACCATTGGAATGACTGGCTCGGTTATCGAGCCAGTCATTCTAGTGGTAAAATTTCAAAAATAGTCTTCTCTTGGTCTGAAAATGGACATTTCTCAAGAACACTGCAGAAGCGGTTTTTGGCTGATACAAGTGTTTAAATATATCTATTTTCGGGACAAGAGAATATTTTAATAGATTTACTCACTGAACTTATCATTATTCGAATGCCAAATTCTCAAAATAATGAAAGTAAATATTCTGTTGGCACGCAAACAAACTTTGTATAAGTCTGACTCTAAAAAATATGTTGACCATGTTGACGATTGATTGCTAAACGATTGTTTCAATGTTGAATAAACTGTCAAAAGATGGATACTTTACAACTGTTCAACTAAGTCTTTGAAATTGCACTACCAGTAACATAACGGATAACATATCACCATAACAACTAAGTATCTGTTGAATTAAAATCAGCTGTTAGTACAGTGATTTGACTCCTGGAAAGCATTCATATGTGCTGCGATGTCAGCAAACTTCGAGACAAGATCTAAACTACTGTCATTCATCATTGACTGTAGCGTCGTTTCATGAACCTGTCAAAACAAAAAATAAACATTAGGAATAAATAATTTGTATTTATAGAAAACATAAAACTATGCAGCAACTGGTTTCAGTAAAATTAGTTTCAAAATATTCAACAACTTTTCTGTTGTCTTGAAAGTGACACTGGAATTTTAAGGGTTAGCTCGAATGGTCAAGAAAACCTAAATTTTTGCTCAGTGAATTCCCCTTCACATACCTAGAAGAGTATTATTTTAAATTTACCATTGAAATGACTGGCTCGAAAATTGAGCCACTTGTTCCAGTGGTAAATTTTAAAATATAGTCCCTTGGCATGCACTTTATGGATATTTAATAAACATGCTGTTGAATATTTTGAAACTAATTTGACTGGGCGCTGTTGCTGCCTAGAGATTGATCGATACCAACACGGAGGTGGTGTGGGTGGAGCTTAGATTGAGATGGGCGGGGCATAGCTAAAATTGGAACGGCCCATTAACAGGTTAAAACCGATAGACTATACAAATGTATAGGATGATGTCATAATCAATTATGTCATGAATGATTTACCCAAGTTCATCACGAACGCTTAATTGATGACGGACTAAGCATTGTTGCACAAATTCTGTCTCCTATTTAATAAACTAATTTGACTGGTCGTATGGGAGCAACAGTACCCAGTCAAATTAGTTTCAAAATATTCAACAACTTCCCAGTATAGTTCTCTGGAAATTGATAGTCAGGGAGTTCAGGGATCGATCAATCCCAACACGAGTAAGATGGGCGGGGCATAGCTAAAACTTGATTCCTCCATTCACAAACTTCATGTAGGGTTTCCAGGCAAAAGTCATATGAAAACAAATGGAGTTATAATATCATACAATAGAGGGATCCATTTCTAGAGCAATGCTGTCCTTTTCTAGCTAAGCTCCACCCACATTTTAATCTTGTCAGAATCAATTTATATACTTTGAATACTGAACTCCAACAATCCCAATTTCAAGGTCACTATATTGTTGAATATTTTGACTGGGTGCTGTGTGCTGCCTATGCCATTATAAATTTAACAGAATAACAACTAGTACATTTGACAAACTTTACGATGTTCATGAAGGAGACGGATACGTTATGATTGTGTCATCAGCTAACACAACATAATTGATTATGACATCAGATACCTGAATGACAGATTGGATCCTTCTATTCATCCAAGGGTCAAAGCTCTCCCACCTATCTCACAGTATGACATCATCATCATGGTGGTTAATACTTACATCTAATTTGGAGATGGAATCTCTAGAGCTCTCGAAGAACAAGTTTGTTGGAGCAAGTGGTATTGACTGTATGTTTGTAAGCTCCTTCTTTGGAGGCGATTCAGTTAATAACAAGCTGCCTAGAGAAATATCTGCCACCTGTGGGTCAGAAACAGAGAAACTAGATCAAGACATTGATGCACAGTTCAGTCTCAAGGAAAGCGCAAATTCAATCCCTTTTAAGGACGTTGTTCAAACAGGATTTTTTTTAGGATCTTTGCAACTCTGGCTTTTACAACATGTATGACTCCAAGAAACCTATTTTTGAATTTTACGACACAAATGACTGGCTCAACGACAATAATTCTGGCAGGAAAAAATCCAAGATGGCTGCTAAGTTGCTTATCTGATAGTTTCGAAAATTTGAAATCACCATACACAACAAGAGGCCCAAGGGTTTGTGGCGTTCACCTGGACCATTAGCATTTTAACAGTTTGCATTTAAATAGACATGGATAATTTTTCGAAAAAATCCAAGATGGCCACCAAGAAAATTGACCAATCAAAATTCTCATTTGATTTCTTGAAGCCTATCATCATAGGGTCATTCCACCCAAATGTGTTCGAAATCGAGCCGTAGTAGTAGCGATATAAAGGCGTCTGGCAAATTTTTGGTAAGTCCAAGGTGGCTGTCGAAAAAAATGACCAATCAAAACACTTATTAAGTCTTTAAGCCGATCACCATAGGATCATTTCACCCAGGTTTCGTTGAAATGTGGCCGTTGATTAGCATTGTGAAGTATTTCTAAAAAATCCAAAATGGCTGCCAGAAAAATTTACCAATCAAAATTCTCTATATACGTTCTGAAACCTATCCACCTAGGGTGCTTCCAACTGATTTCGCAAAACTTTTGGAAAGCCAAGATAGGTGCCGAAAATATTGAGCAATCAATATTCTGCGTACAACTTCTGAATCCTGCCACCATAGGGTCCTTGCATCCAAGTCTGGTTGAAATCGCCTAAGCAGATAATGACAAGTAGCATTTTAAACAATTTCTGATTAATTTGTCATAAAATTCAAGATTTTCACCGCAAAATTGACCAATTAAAATTCTGTATAAAAGTTCTGAAACCTACACCAATAGGGTCCTTCCAGCCAAACTATATTGAAATCCGCCAATGAGGAGTAACATTTTGATAATTTCCAGAACATTTTTCAAAATAAAACCTAAGATTTTCAACAAAAAATATTGACAAATAAAAATTCTGTATGCAAGTTCAGAAGCCCATGCCCATAATGTCCTTTCAGCCAAAGTAGGTTGAAATCTGCCAAGCAGCTAATGAGGATATGTTTTGACACCTTCAGGTAATTAAAAAAAATAACACCTAAGATTTTGAGTCAAAAAATTTTACCAATCAAAAATCTGTATACATGTTCTAGCCCCTACCTACCTCCATTGGCTCCTTCTAGCCAAATTTGGGTGAAATCTGTCAAGAAGCTAAGGAAGAGATACATTCTGACACTTTACGGTAATTAAAAAAAATAATATCTAAGATTTTTACGACAAAAATTGACCAATCAAAAATATGAATGGATTTTCTAGAGCCTAGCACTATATGATCCTTCCACGAAAATTGTTTTGCAATCCGTCAATAAGCTAAGGACGAGATGCATTTTGACACTTTTGGGTAAAATTTTTTTACAAAATATAAGACTTTCAACCAAAAAAGTATCAATTAAAAATTTGAATAGTTGTTCTAGAGCTTACACCTCCATAGGATCCCTCAAACCAAATTCGGTTGAAATCCATCAAGAAGCTAAGGAGATGCGTTTTGACACTTTTGACCCAAAATCTAGAAATCAAAAATCTGAATAGACGTTCTAGAGCCTACATGTACCTCGATAGGATCCTTCTAGCCAAATTTGAATAAAATCTCCCAAGAGGTTTAGGAGATACATTTTAAAGCAAAAATTGACGGACGGACAGTCAACGGCATAACCTCACATGGCCATTCTTACCAGGTGAGCTAAAAACATATAAAACCAGTTTTGGCTTCAAAAGACATACAAAATCCCAAATATGGCCACCAAAACATTGAAATCTGATTGGTTGATGGCTGCCATGTTTTTTAACTGACTAACTTCTCTTGAACAAACTTGAATGGCCAAATGTAATTGCATGGAAAACAAGAGGTCCAAGGGGCCTGTGTCGTTCACCTGTAGCACCATCAATTTTTGTCAAAATTGTTGGTGGGTGGTTTAGTGGTCGCTTACATGAGTTTGTTGACAAGTGCAATATGGCCGCCAAACACGCTACATTTTGATTGGCCCACGGCGCCCAGGTTTTTTTTACGGATCAAATTCCCGTGAATAAACTTTAATGGCCCTTAGTCCTTAATCATACCACCCAAATTTCGGCCCGATCCCTTCAGTGGTTCTGGAGGAGTCGTTTTTGGGAAAACTAGGTCATCCAAGATGGTCGCCGAACCATTTGGTTAATCAAGTCCTCTTGAACAAACTTGGCTTACAACTTGGCCTAGATGAAGATTTCCCAAGCGGTTTCGGATAAGATTTTTAGACATTTCCTAAAATCGGCCGAAATCCAAGATGGCCACAAGCCAAATTGGCCGATCGGCTTCATTTGAACAAACTTGGATCCCTATGCGCTAAGGATGCTTCCAGCTAAATATAATTGAAATCGGCCTACTAGTTCTCCAGAAGACATTTTAAATTTCCCATTGCTCTGGTGGGAAAATAATCCAAGATGGCCACCAAACCGTTCATCTGGCAGTTTCGAAAATGGCAAATTTGAGCTCAGAATACCCAAAACCCTATACAGAACCAATTTCGGCCTCAAAATCCATCAAATAAAAAAATCCAATATGGCCGCCAAATACGCTACATTTTGATTGGCCCACGGCGGCCATGTTTTTTGAAGGATCAACTTCTCTTGAACAAACCTTAATGGCCCTTAGTCCCCGATCATATCTCCCAAATTTTGGCCTGATCCCTTCAGCAGTTCTGGAGAAGTCGTTTGTGGGAAAACTAGGTCATCCAAGATGGCCACCAAATCATTTGGTCAATCATGTCCTCTTGAACAAACTTGGCTTACCTCTTTCCCTAGCTGATGTTTCATGAGTTTTGAATCAATTCCTCAAGTGGTTTCGGAGAAGATTTTTAGACGTTTCATAAAATCGGCCGAAATTGAAGATACCCGCCTGCCAAATTGGCTGACCGGCTCCACTTGAACAAACTTGGATCCCTATGCCCTAAGGATGCTTCCTGCCAAATATAATTGAAATCGGCCCAGTGGTTCTTGAGAAGAAGTCGTTTAAAGGAAAGGTTGACAGACGGATGGACACATGGTCGCCACGGCATAAGCTCAAGTGAGCCAGGTGAACTAACAATAAGTCATGTACACAGCTACGTACGAACATGAACATCCTTTATATACCCTCGAACTTCGTTTTCGAGGGGATAATCATAATAATGTGACCAGATGACGGATTACTGAGATGATGATAAGCAAATGCTTGACCACTGTCCATACCTCTCCATTGAGCCATTGTGGATCTAATGAGAGTGACATGAGCGAGTGATTCGGGCTATGTACTCTTGCATGGTGTATCTCAGTGTCTGCTGTACTGTATGGCGGTGTGGTCATCAGAACCTCAGTGTCAGCAGCTGGCTTGTTTGAACTAATACCTGCATCCAATAGACCTGGCAAAACACAAGAATGGAGCAATTTCAACTCTTTAACCACTAAATTTTTTTGAAGAAAATTAAAATTCTTTTTACAATGTAACTAACTCTCTCGCTGCCACAAACAACCGAAAAATAATTTCAACGAGTAAAAACTCCTGACCTGCTGCATATTTTGAAATCAATTTGACTGAAAGTTGTTGCCACAACTTTCAGTCAAATTGTTTTCAAAATATTTAGCATGTCCACCAGAGACAGAGCCCAATTTTAACACTAACCCGTTAACCGGAGGATAGTAGAATTTCATACGGGTTAGTAAAACTACACCTACGCTAACCCGTTTGAGTTAGTAATGTTCTCAAGAGGAAATATGAAAAAGCACTTATAATGTCATTATGCCGAGTATCCACCAAAAATTGACAAAATAACAGATTTTCTGCTAGCTTCAATGCTTTATTGAATATTTTGATATAAATATTTTTCCTATTTTCTAAGGCAGCAACAGCTTTCCTGACAAATTAATTTCAAAATATTCAACAGCTTCTCTGAAAGGTTTCCTTGGAAATCAGTTTTATAAGGGGATCCATCGGTGAATGGATTGAAGAAGTGATCAGGTTTGAGTTTACGCTTTGGGTTAGTGAAATGTGCTGCGGGATAGTAAAATCAATGATGCACTATCCCATCTGGGTTAGAAAAAATCCTTAAAATCTACCCCTGAGAGATAACCGTCAAATTTGTTCAAGAAAATTAAACTTTTTTCATAGAAACCATCCATTCGTAGACCAAGATATTATTTAAAAAAATTTATCACTGGAATGACAGTCATTCTAGTGGTAAATTAAAAAAACAACTTCTCTTGGCCTGCAAATGGACATTCTTCAAGACTACTCTGGTGGCTGGTTTGACCATTAAGGGTTCATTATTGAGACTAAGGCCATCTGAGCCAATAATGACTGAATGAATATCGTATGTACCGCGATAACGGCTGGATGAATATTTGAACATTTGACTACGTGAAGTAATTTACCCTATGAAGTTTCAATGCAATCCGACAAACGGTAACGGAGTTATCATCCAGAAACCACTCTGCCGCCCGGACGGACGGAGTCATTACATAATACACACCCCAACCCCCCCACCACAAATTTTTTGCCAGGGTATAAAAATCAGATTTTCACCCAAAATTTTGGGTCTATAAAGGTGAATCCTCCAAAAGGCACTTCTACACATCATAAAGCCACCAACATTTTTTGGCAGGGTATAAAAACTGGTAAAAATATGAGGAAATTAAAATTTTCTTGATCAAATTCAGGTGTTAAAGAGTTAACTTTTCATTAACCCTTCAACCCCTGAAATTCCACTGTCACAGTTACAATACCCCTACATGTTTCCAAAACACAAACATGTTGTTACGTAGTACAATTTTGAATATGATGTAAGAAATATTCTCTCGACTATTTTGAAAATAATTGTATTGGAAGACATTGCTGCCTTATACACGTTCAGATTATTCAAAAGCATTTTTTAATTTGTTTTTCGAACTATGTTAAGTTATTTCTGAGCCGTACTATATACGGTTAAGCTGGTGAAAATTTTGAAACTACTTTGATTGGAACTTATTGCTGTCATAGGCCGTAACAGCTTCCAGTCACAGAATATTCCTTACATCATAAATAATTTGTCATTTCTGGTGTGACAGTGTTAATGGAGGAATCCAGTTTACCGATCGGCATATAACGTCATAATCAACAATGTCACATGTAGGCTGATGTCATAATCAATTACATCATGAATGATGCGATTTAGTGCTGTGAATTAATGCTTAATAGTCTGTCAAGTTGTGCAGTGTAGCACCGAATCAAATTAATTTCAAAATATTCAGAAGTTTACCTGTTGTTTTCTGGAAATTGAGTATAGGGATCGGTCCCAACATGGGCAAAGCATGGGGTGGAGCTTAGGTAGAGATGGGTGGGTCATAGCTAAAACTGTATTACTCCATTAATCAATATCTTACCTGAGAATCCTGTAACAGCATTATTCATAGCCATGTCATAGAACTTATCAGCGCTGTCAGAACCTGAGGGAAAAATAATATTATCAAACGATATGATTCATTCAAATATTACTATATTTGATAAAATCAAAGGTCTCCCTGCAAATGGCAGTCATTTGAGCCTATAGAGGTTTTTCAGTCACGTGACCAGATCGCCTAAGGCCGTGGTTACGCGCCATCTTGATGGGAAGACAAATGATGAATTGCCGTCACATTAACCAGCAAATTACTACCGGATAGTGCGATTAACTAGACACAATGCTATGTCAGATATATTTGGAAATTAAATACATCCGGAACAAGAGGCCCAATGGGCCTGTATCGCTCACCTGAAACATTGGCATTTCAACTAATCTTACTTAAGTTTTACATCCATCGGTGCCACTTCCAATGACTTTCAGTCATTGTTTTAGTTTCAGGTTTAGTTTTCGAGATATTGACAACGATCTCTGGACTGTTTTTTTGCATTATTGATTTTGAACAATGTTTAAGCGAAAATAGATGATATCAGTGCTAACTTCAGCTGGTTTCTTAACTGTCTCACTGCTGCAAGCCAGTGCAGCCAATAATTTCAATTTTCAAAAGCTCTTTTTATCAGGTTCATAGATATAACCTTTGGAATGTCATCTGCAAAAACTCAGCAGTCAGACGGTTACTAGAGGTTTAAATACAATTGAAGAAAATGGTCTCTAAAGGCAGCTAGGTGGTCTTTATAGCAGGTTATTCCCCACCACCACACAATCCATTTAACACATGCACATCTGGCTGAATCACCAAGTTAGCAGCAGGGGTAGGGTGAGCTGGAGTTGATTTAGAAAATAATTTGACCGAAAGTCATTGCTGCCTTAGGCAGCAATAACTTTCATTGCTGCCTAAGGCAGCAACAACTTTCAATAAAATAGATTTCAAAATATTTTTAAGAGCATAGATGTCAGAGCATATAATACATATCTTAAATATTTAGGCAGTGATGGAAAGGTTAATCTGTTAAGTGGAGTTTAATCTACTTTGGCAATAAAATCTGACATGGTGATAAATCAGTGGACGGTGGGAACAAACCTGTATTTCCCCTATGAAAGTGAGACTGCAAAAAAAATCTGGCATTTGACGTCCTATCAGTTCCATTTTCACAACACAGATATTAGATGCCGACATTAACATTGTGACCAAGTTTGGTGTCAATCCGTCAAGAAATAACAAAATGAGCCACCATTGCTGGTGATGGACAGCCAGATGGATGGATGGACATACAGAAAACAGACTTGGTCATCTCTATACGACAGCTGACTGACAAGTAAGCCGAGTTAAGAAAACCAATTTTGGCTTCAAAATCCATCAAAGAAAAAAAATATGAATATGGCAGCCAAACACGCTAAAATTTGATTGGTCCATGGCGGCCATGTTTTTTTACCTGTCAACTTCCCATGAACAAACTTTAATGGCCCTTAGTCCATAATCATATCCCCAAAATTTCAGCCCGATCTGT